>JAQGDQ010000235.1:320810-345321 GCA_030141605.1 Tubiluchus corallicola
TTTGAAACAGAGAATACCTACTCTTTTTTCACTCACACTGAAACAAGTTCAACTTCCCACAAAACTTGACCTTTCCTTTGAAACAGAGAATGCCTACTCTTTTTTCACCCACACTGAAACAAGTTCAACTTCCCGCAAAACTTGACCTTTCCTTTGAAACAGAGAATACCTACTAGTCTTACTAGAATTACCTACTAGCTTGCGACACTCAGGCAAAAGGGAAAAAACCCATTGTTTCTATATTAGTTTTCATACATTCAGTTTCTTTCTTGATAGATGGACCTTTTTCTTGCTATGGGTGATCTCCAGGACGTCCAACACAGCACAGTTGCAGTCCAGTCTGTGTTGACCTTCATCGCTTTGTGAAATCGACACAGTCATTTTCGTTTGCGCCCGTATCCCACAGATTAATTAGTTACATAATGCCAACAACAGACGTCATTTGTGAGGACGCCTAACTGTGCAACCTGTCTGCTTAGATGAACTTATTTGATTTGCTACGCCTGGGGTGGTGGACCTTTTAGTAAGATCTCTTGTTTTAGTTTACGTTTTATACGTACAGGTGGCACTGCAAGCTTTGACATGCCAGACCCCTACCGGTAAAATTAATAGAGAATTTGCAACTCAGAAGCGTAGCAACGGGAGGAGGGTCGACGGGGTGGCGGGGGGGGGGGTTGTTTGGTGGAGGTGCGGTCGGTAATCGTCCCCAGACGCAAAATTCTTCAAGAGTTCAATGACTGTTATTTATTAATTACAGACCCGACATTAACAAAACAATTAACAAAAGTTTTGAAACTACAACAAAATAGTCTAGTCAGAGGTCATCGTAGCTGAATTATTTATTACGTACAACCTAGAGAAAAAAGGCAAATGTTGTTACTTAACCACGTGTGTAGGTTAGGGCGTGGCTTAGCAGATCGATAATTTTAGCAGAAACAGTGACTTTTCTCTAAGTACTGATTGTATTAATATGAAAACCTGCAGTGTTCTGTATCTTTCATAATCTTTGCATAATTTCATAATAATGTCATAGATAAGGATTGTTGTGTTACGAGCAACTAATGCATAGAAAAGAGTTACTCTGCTGCAGTACCACAAATCAAACTCAGGGTTATTCTTAGAAAAAATCGTTTATCTTTATCCCATCGTGTCAAAAAAGGAAAGTTGGGCTCAGGGACGCAAAAAATCCGCTTCACCCACGAAACAAATGATCAAAACATTAAAAGGGGTAGGGCTCCAGATGTTTTTTACCCCAGGGCGCCACAAGCACTTGCTATGCCACTGTTCACCGCTATGTAGATATTCAGTATTAACAGGCACGAAACTTCCCAGGTACATTAAAACTTACCTGCGATGTTTACTAAAGTTATGTAATAATAACCGTATAATAGGAAATTTAAGGTAAACATGTTAAATGGACGTACCGGCGAGCATCACAAACTGCAGTTAGAAAATTAAAATTATTGGTGATTTATTATAATAAGTTGTAATTGATGTTACTACATTAATACGTTTTTGTTGGCAACCTACAACGCATTCAGTATATTCTGTTCTAATAGTAAATTGTTTTGCCAATAAAGCCAAATTAACGTCTGATATATTCAGGTTCAATCAAAATCAGGCTTTTAGAGGAAGACATTAAATAAATTATATTTAAACCAAAGTGAAAAGAATCACGAATACACGAGCAGAGACATAGAATCCATGCAACTAATTTACTAAAGATGGGACGCCTGTTTATATTCTTAATGTCAGGTTGCAGTTTTGAGGAAACGATGTTCAAGGAAGAGAGGACGAGGGTTACGAGGAAGAGAGGATGACTTTTCATAAACTACCCCTTTTCAAGTCCGACAAAAAGTATAACACAATGATTGTAACACAATTAATACTGCAAACGCGTTTCTGATAATTACATAATAGATTAAAATCCTAATTAATGGCGAGCGAGCCCAACTATTGATGTCGCCACAAACTAACATTATTTTCAACAGCATAAACATTCCACGAACGTGTTGCACGTGTTTATGAAAGAGAAAATTGAAGTACGGTGCTACTGTAAGATATTCAGTGTGTTGTACTAAAACTAAGCTAGTTTTATGATAAAAATTCAAATTTCAAATTTATTGCTGTGCTCCTGCATAACCTGTCGAATGTGTGCAATACGTCACAAACTAACACATGTTAAATGAGAACTACAGTACTTGTTTTTTATGCAATGCGTTTCTGAAATGCAGGCGCTAGTGCCCGTCTAACTAGCGAAAGGTGAAATGCATGTAACTGCGAAGAACTAGTGGCGCGAACGCATGAAATTGTGTTTGTGTGGTAATAATTCTTTCACGTAAGTCATTTTCGAAAAAATAGTATGTTCCCTTTCAATATTTTAAAGAGTAGATTGTTTTGACCTGCAGTTTAAGATTGGATCCGGTTTTGCTTTAAAAGGCGATCGTCTGTGAAACCTGGTTTATCCAGGAAACCAGCAAACAGTAGTAAGCAATGCAACACTTCTCAGAGAATTTCACTAATGCCTGCACTTCTATTGCACAACTGTTTGCTGTTTAAAGAGAAACCTTACCTTACTGGAGTGTTAAAACCAAACTATTCGATCATAAATGCTCACTGGTAAATTCTATGTGCAGTGTGGCTGTTGTGCTATTATAAAACTTGCCCGTTTTCCAATTTCCGTAGTGAGCGGGTTACAAATACCGGTAAAAAAATCTTGAACGCACGAGAAGTTTGATTCAGTTTTTCATGTGCACGCGCGAGACGTGAGCTCGTTACAAAAGCGATGAGTGTAATGATTTCCAGTTCTTATTTAAAAACAGTCATAATTTGAAATGTGTTGTAAGCTGTTGCAGGTGTAAAATAGTCACGATGTATTTCAAACGAATGTAGGTAAAAGTGGCACGGGTAAAAATGGCACGGTAAAAATGACACAGGAAAAAATGGCACAGAAAAAATTCGTAAATGGAAAAGTAGGTTAAAAATGGAACAGGTAAAAATGGTAATTTTTACTTCTGCCAAGGAAGTTATGCGTCATCACAAATTGTTTGTTTGTCTCTTTGTTTGGTTGTTTTTGTCAGTTGTGTCGTGGTGACTTTTGCGACGACAGTAAAACAAAAAAGAGATCTTTTCGTTCTACCATAACGCTAAATTTATTCTTTTTTCGAAAGTGCAATATACATTTTTTTCTGTTCCATATCAACTCAACAACTAACTTCCTATTTTAACTAGGTTAACTCCTCAAACCAGTTCCTATATATGTATGTATGTATGTATGTATGTATGTATGTATGTATGTATGTACGTATGTATGTACGTATGTATGTATGTATGTATGTATGTATGTATGTATGTATGTAGTTTATTGACTAAAACAAGTTACACGTATACACGAGGAACGAGGTAAATGCCACAATCGATACATCAGTGATTTTAGTCCAGATTGTCACTTTACGTACATTTCCTACTCAAGGTTATAGCATTAAAAACAGTGTTATGCATACAAGGTACATCAGCATAAAAGTTGCAAAATTTCATAACATGTTATATAACAATTAGTGTGCTCAAAGAAGCGAGTTAAATCAGCAAGATATACCTACAGCTAGACGTAAATTAATTCACTTTGGCTTCTTTACGGCTGGTGAATCGTGAAGCCCAAACTTCAGAACAGTTGTGGCAGTAAGCCAATTATGCAAAAACTACCTGGCAGTTTTCCAAGAAATTTTGTGAAGAAAGTCGGGTGCCAAAATGGGAATCTTTTCGCCGGTCATTTTCTCGCAAAACTTGACCGGACACTCCAAAAAAACGTTCTGAAAAGCTCGTGAGGGTCTCAGTGGGAGGGTTTAGTATTTTTGTTTTTGTTATCTGCACCAGGACTCACAACTACGAATTAGTTCATTTCCAGAAAATCTAGCTTATAAAAGTAAGTAAGCAAGCAAGCAAGCAAGTAAGTAAGTAAGTAAGTAAGTAAGTAAGTAAGTAAGTAAGCAAGCAAGCAAGCAAGTAAGTAAGTAAGTAAGCAATTTATTATCATTATAGCATAATAAATACAATGAAATTTACGCAATTTTACGTACTGCAATAACTTATGGAAACAACAAGGAGATTGACACAAATAATTCAATCAGTTGTACAGTGACATAAAGAATTAATATTGGAGATTAACTGAAATTTACTGTTGATGGTGCAAATTGCAAAGGGAATAGAAAGAATTTAAAGTTCTTGTGGTTTTAGCCTTAATTGAGCGGAATCTACGACCAGAGGGGAGCATTTCAAAATATTTATTACCTGGATGGAATTCATCTTTCATGATAACTTGCGCTCTCTTTGCGACCCTAGTTTCATACTAATAGGCCACAGATTGATGTTGAATTCCTATAATTTTTCAGGCGGATTTAACAATTTGATCAAGAGCATTGCGATCTCCCTGCGTGGTGGCGCCATACAAAACAGTGAGGAATGTTGTTAAGACACTTAAAATTGTGTAACCTAATGAATAACCCCTGTTTATTAATGTGTATAGTCTGGAGACTTGGTACGTACATATTTGTGAATCTGTTGCCGTCGCCAAAGTTAACAGTTAAAAAGGTAGATATAAACTATGTGGAACATTCGCGAATGATTGATTATCAATGTATTTAACGAGCAAATTTTTTGTGAGTCTTTTGATAGTTATAATACCAATGCATGTACATTTTTGTACGTTTGCTTGTTTATCTTTGTATTAAATTTTTTGAATCAAAAGAATCAGACGAATAAGTTTAGGACTGTTTGACTTTGGCAGAGATCTACTTCCTACTGACTGCGTTATAGTTTTATTATAGAAATCAATTGCATCATTATAACATTTGTGTCATTTTTACCTACTTTTCCTTTTGTGCCATTTTTTCCTGTGCCATTTCTTGTCGTGCCATTTTTACCTGTGTCATTCTTTCCTGTGCCAATTTAGCGTGCCATTTTTATCTAGTTTTCCACTTGTGCCATTTGCACCTGTGCCATTTTTATATTCACAATTTTTTTCTGTGCCATTTTACCTACTTTTCCATCTGTGGCACTTTTTCCTGTGCCATTTTTACCTGTGTCATTCTTTCCTGTGCCAATTTAGCGTGCCATTTTTATCTACTTTTCCACTTGTGCCATTTGCACCTGTGCCATTTTACTGTGTACCACTTCAAACACTTGCCGACGTTACTATGAAGCTGCATGTAGAGGCAGAATCCAGTTCCGACCTTGGCATACGTGATCTTACTCTTGTAATATATCTATGTTCATGCATAATGCGTTAGACAACATACATTACCTCCGTTATAGACGGCATAATAATACAGATACAATTGCATACTATATTTGCCTCTAACTTGACATGGTAATGATATTAGATCTCTTAAGTATTTTCGTGATGTTTGTTCGCACTGTTACTAATGCTGTTTGTGTTGTAGCTGGAAATATATATGTTTATATGTCGGCATTAAAAATATACTTTTAAAGTCTCCTATAATAAAGGAATATGCAAGCTTTTTAAACAACCTTTTGATTGCTCTAATGCCTTTAAGCATGTGTCTTCAGGGGCGTATTAACCTACGGCGCCAAAGTTTGAGGGGCGCCACATTTTAGGCACCCAATTTTAAAAAAAAATCTTGTTCTCCTCGGAAAATGTGTACCCGTTTAGATTCATGCAAAACAAGTCATTGTATAACACACCACAGGCAGTTTCATATTCGTGTAAAACAAGCATTGTATAACACACCACAAACAGTTACTAAGGCTAGTTGTCATATAAATGCCATATAACGAACAAGTACAAGCTACTACACAACAAAGAGTTGCCCAGCTTGCTTGTATATAAGTGTAGTTCATATACACATATAATTAACAACCATGTAGAAACTAGGTTAGTACTATTATTACTGCACCACGAGTAATTGTTTAATCGGTTCATTACGTAACCAATCATAAATTCACAATACAGTTGGTCGGATCAGATCTATCAGCCTAGGGCTGACATCTTGATACGGCGCTGCATGTCTTAACATCGAAGTGCCCTATTTTGACGTTATTTTACGAACAATATTTACTATTTAAAATGCGGCTTTCTAATTATAAGGATTTTTAACAGTGATTGTTTACAGGCTGATAAAATTTATTAATTAATTAATCTCCTAATTCTACATCTTTGTTGATTTTTTAATCTGTAAATCATTTTATTTAGTAGTAATTTACGTATGTGGTTTCTATTGTACATATGTAGCTGTTTTTATTGCATACGTGTGTTGATATGGGTTTTTCAGTGAATAAAGCTCATGTCCTTAGTCTCTTAAACATTGTTTCTCTTTCTATAGCAGTTTAGAACGCAAGTAAGTACAATCGTTCAGCATATAATCAGCCTTTTCACAGTTCCAGCAATTGATAATGATCGTGAAGAGTCAAAGGTTAAACGTACCAGACAACACATTTGTGTACACGTGACAAAGCCTCGCAGTCTATGCTGTTGTAATAGTAACAGTTTTAACAGCTAGCTAGAATCTTACCTAGTTCATTTTTTCCTGTTTCCCAAGCAAAATCCTGCTAGTAAATCACTCTACGCACAGACTAACACATAATTAAGTAAACTCCACGTAAAACAACTGAAGTTACTGAACTCATGCGGCAGACGACTTTGCTTAACCCACATGTCACGTGGCGGTTATAGTTAAGACGCGTTGCTGTGGTACACTTAACCTTTGACGTACATAAACTGCGCGTGCGCACAACGGAACTGTGAATAGGCTTATTACGTATCTCTCTTTTCCTTTTTATTCACGCTTTTCATCCTCTAATTGATAAAGACAAGGTACCTCAGACCTTTCAGTGCTTTCCCGCTTTGAAAGTACAACATTTTTAATCTGATAATGATAATGTAAACATCACGCCAACATACATCGTGTATTATGTGTATATACATTTGTAACATGTACATAAACAAGCATAACAATTTGTAAAAAAAAAAACTTATCGAAAAAAGTACAATGGAGTATACCGGGATATGCTACTATTAAAACACATGCGATTCTTTAATCGATATTTAAAATTGTTTAGAGAAACTATTTTCACTTTTTACTATAGCTCATTACCCTGAGTGGCCATTTGTCCTGCATACGACGATCAGTAAAGACGTAGCCTAAGCGGAGGGTGCATATTAATCGGAACATAGCCAAAACGCCCCTGCCGGTTGCAGTAGCTTCTCATCAGGAGTGGATACCGGGCCTGCCACAACCATGTGCATTAAACGTTCACTCTCATTGAAGGGATTCAACATGCAGAGGCGAAAATGCTAAGATTCTCAGAAGGGGGTAATCAAAAACACAACGAAGATAGTGCATATTGCTAATGCGTATTTTTTCCATAATTTGTCATATAATTAAATAATAATTTATTAAAATTTAAATTGAAACTAATGTTATAAAAGCTGCATTCTTGTCATAAACACAAACTATTAACAGTTGTAAGTAGCGTATCAAGCACATTATTTTTAACGATCTCAATATGTTTGCCACGTTTTCTGAAATGTGTGCAGCCAATCTCTGATTTACATGATAAACTTATTCGTAACTGTTTGTGCTGGATGAGAATTTATAAAATAACTGCATTTAGAAACGGAGAAAAATAAACGAAATGGAAAGTATTACCTTCATTCCTGAATTCTGAGTCAAATTCATTTTCATGCAAATTTCTCATGGTGCATTTCATTGTGCGTTGCAAGTTTATATTTGACGTGTACAGGCTCGACAATGTAGCGTCAATTTCAGACACATTTGTGGCTCCGTTCATAAATTATGCAAGATAATGGCAAGTCTTCTGCTCACATTTGTCTCTCTAAGTGACGATCATAGTTGGATAGCTATTCACATCAATCTACGAATCTGGGTCTCGACAATAAATCGAATGTACTGAGTGCTGTATGCACGTAGAGAGAGAGGCGAGAGTGAAAGGGAGAGAGAGAGAGAGACATAGAGAGAGGGGGAGAGAAGGAGAGAGAGAGAGAGAGAGAGAGAGAGAGGGGGAGAGAGAGAGAGAGAGAGAGGAGAGAGAGAGAGAGGAGAGAGGGAGAGGAGAGAGAGAGAAAGACTGAGAGGGACAGATAGAGAAAGAGAGAGGTAGATAGAGAGAGAGAGAGAGAGAGAGACAGAGCGAGAGAGAGAGAGAAGGAAAGGGGAAAGAGAGATTGAGAGAGACACAGAGAGAGGGGAGGGAAGGAGAGGAGAGGAGAGAGAGAGAGAGAGAGAGAGAGAGAGAGAGAGAGAGAGAGATTTGATTTTTTTATTTAACTCTTTATTTCGAGCTAGGTTCATAGAGTACATAACATACAATACTTACAAGACATACAATAATTATAATCCCTCCTCCCAACATATACAATTTAATACACGTATAAATAAAATAACAGTACAAAATATATACACTCACAATGCCATACTTCCAGCCTGAATCGTCACTCATAATTTCTACCTAACACTTTCTTCCATTGGTCTCTTATGTCTGAAGTGTAAAATGCGTCACTGTTATTCAATGCTTTTATAAGAAGATTTGAGCTTTGCATTACTCTTCTGTATAGACTGTATGCAGTTTTCCTATGTATTACATCAAAGTATAAGACGTTGTGGTCTACTAAAATGGTCCTGGAACTATAGTCATGTGGATAATTGAAAAAATTGCATTTAGAAATATTGTGAGCTACTTTAAGTTTGCTGAGACTGTAGTTATAAAAATGCCGCCAGGTAGCCATACCGTAGAAAGAATTTCAATAAGAGTTGAACAAATGAGTTTTGACATTAGGTGAACAATGATGAAATTTTCTAAGAATACGGTTTGCTCTATCTAGAGTTGAACATTCTGTGGGACAACATCTTTACTCTTACGCTAAACTTTTCAGTGAGAGTTAATCTACAGTTGAACATTCTGTAGGACAACATCTTTACTCTTACGCTAAACTTTTCAGTGAGTGTTAATCTAGAGTTGAACATTCTGTGGGACAACATCTTTACTCTTACGTTAAACTTTTCAGTGAGAGTTAATCTACAGTTGGACATTCTGTGGGACAACATCTTTACTCTTACGCTAAACTTTTCAGTGAGAGTTAATCTACAGTTGAACATTCTGTGGGACAACATCTTTACTCTTACGCTAAACTTTTCAGTGATAGTTAATCTACAGTTGAACATTCTGTGGGACAACATCTTTACTCTTACGTTAAACTTTTCAGTGAGAGTTAATCTACAGTTGGACATTCTGTGGGACAACATCTTTACTCTTACGCTAAACTTTTCAGTGAGAGTTAATCTACAGTTGAACATTCTGTGGGACAACATCTTTACTCTTACGCTAAACTTTTCAGTGAGAGTTAATCTACAGTTGAACATTCTGTGGGACAACATCTTTACTCTTACGTTAAACTTTTCAGTGAGAGTTAATCTACAGTTGAATGTTCTGTGTGACAGCATTCATCTTACGTTAAACTTTCCAGTGAGAGTTAGTTCATTGTTGAACATTCTGTGGGATAGCATCTTTACTCTTACGTTAAACTTTTCAGTGAGAGTTAATCTACAGTTGAACATTCTGTGGGACAACATCTTTACTCTTACGTTAAACTTTTCAGTGAGAGTTAATCTACAGTTGAACGTTCTGTGGGACAACATCTTTACTCTTACGCTAAACTTTTCAGTGAGAGTTAATCTACAGTTGAACGTTCTGTGGGACAACATCTTTACTCTTACGTTAAACTTTTCAGTGAGAGTTAATCTACAGTTGAACGTTCTGTGGGATAGCATCTTTACTCTTACTTTAAACTTTCCAGTGAGAGTTAATCTACTGTTGAACATTCTGTGGGATAGCATCTTTACTCTTACGTTAAACTTTTCAGTGAGAGTTAATCTACAGTTGAACATTCTGTGGGACAACATCTTTACTCTTACGTTAAACTTTTCAGTGAGAGTTAATCTAGAGTTGAACATTCTGTGGGACAACATCTTTACTCTTAAGTTAAACTTTTCAGTGAGAGTTAATCTACAGTTGAACGTTCTGTGGGACAACATCTTTACTCTTACGTTAAACTTTCCAGTGAGAGTTAATCTACTGTTGAACATTCTGTGGGATAGCATCTTTACTCTTACGTTAAACTTTTCAGTGAGAGTTAATCTAGAGTTTAACATTCTGTGGGATAGCATCTTTACTCTTACGTTAAACTTTTCAGTGAGAGTTAATCTACAGTTGAACATTCTGTGGGACAACATCTTTACTCTTACGTTAAACTTTTCAGTGAGAGTTAATCTAATGTTGAACATTCTGTGGGACAACATCTTTACTCTTACGTTAAACTTTTCAGTGAGAGTTAATCTACAGTTGAACATTCTGTGGGATAGCATCTTTACTCTTACATTAAACTTTTCAGTGAGAGTCAATCTACAGTTGAACATTCTGTGGGACAACATTTTTACTCTTACGTTAAACTTTTCAGTGAGAGTTAATCTACAGTTGAACATTCTGTGGGACAACATCTTTCACTCTTACGTTAAACTTTTCAGTGAGAGTTAATCTACAGTTGAACATTCTGTGGGACAACATCTTTACTCTTAAGTTAAACTTTTCAGTGAGAGTTAATCTACAGTTGAACATTCTGTGAGACAACATCTTTACTCTTAAGTTAAACTTTTCAGTGAGAGTTAATCTACAGTTGAACATTCTGTGGGACAACATCTTTACTCTTACGTTAAACTTTTCAGTGCGAGTTAATCTACAGTTGAACATTCTGTGGGATAGCATCTTTACTCTTACATTAAACTTTTCAGTGAGAGTTAATCTACAGTTGAACATTCTGTGGGACAACATCTTTACTCTTACGTTAAACTTTTCAGTGAGAGTTAATCTAGAGTTGAACATTCTGTGGGACAACATCTTTACTCATACGTTAAACTTTTCAGTGAGAGTTAATCTACAGTTGAACGTTCTGTGGGAAAACATCTTTACTCTTACGTTTAACTTTTCAGTGAGAGTTAATTTACAGTTGAACATTCTGTGGGATAGCATCTTTACTCTTACATTAAAGTTTTCAGTGAGAGTTAATCTACAGTTGAACATTCTGTGGGACAACATCTTTACTCTTACGTTAAACTTTTCAGTGAGAGTTAATCTACAGTTGAACATTCTGTGGGACAACATCTTTACTCTTACGTTAAACTTTTCAGTGAGAGTTAATCTACAGTTGAACATTCTGTGAGACAACATCTTTACTCTTACGTTAAACTTTTCAGTGAGAGTTAATCTACAGTTGAACATTCTGTGGGACAACATCTTTACTCTTATGTTAAACTTTTCAGTGAGAGTTAATCTACTGTTGAACATTCTGTGGGACAACATCTTTACTCTTAGGTTAAACTTTTCAGTGAGAGTTAATCTACAGTTGAACATTCTGTGGGATAGCATCTTTACTCTTACATTAAACTTTTCAGTGAGAGTTAATCTACAGTTGAACATTCTGTGGGACAACATCTTTACTCTTACGTTAAACTTTTCAGTGAGAGTTAATCTACAGTTGAATATTCTGTGGGACAACATCTTTACTCTTACGTTAAACTTTTCAGTGAGAGTTAATCTACAGTTGAACATTCTGTGAGACAACATCTTTACACTTACGTTAAACTTTTCAGTGAGAGTTAATCTACAGTTGAACATTCTGTGGGACAACATCTTTACTCTTACGTTAAACTTTTCAGTGAGAGTTAATCTACAGTTGAACATTCTGTGGGATAGCATCTTTACTCTTACGTTAAACTTTTCAGTGAGAGTTAATCTACAGTTGAACATTCTGTGGGACAACTTCTTTACTCTTACATTAAACTTTTCAGTGAGAGTTAATCTACAGTTGAACATTCTGTGGGACAACATCTTTGCTCTTACGTTAAACTTTTCAGTGAGAGTTAATCTACTGTTGAACATTCTGTGGGACAACATCTTTACTCTTACGCTAAACTTTTCAGTGAGAGTTAATCTAGAGTTGAACATTCTGTGGGATAGCATCTTTACTCTTACATTAAACTTTTCAGTGAGAGTTAATCTACAGTTGAACATTCTGTGGGATAGCATCTTTACTCTTACGTTAAACTTTTCAGTGAGAGTTAATCTACTGTTGAACATTCTGTGGGATAGCATCTCTACTCTTACGTTAAACTTTTCAGTGAGAGTTAATCTACAGTTGAACATTCTGTGGAACAACATCTTTACTCTTACGTTAAACTTTTCAGTGAGAGTTAATCTACAGTTGAACATTCTGTGGGACAACATATTTACTCTTACGTTAAACTTTTCAGCGAGAGTTAATCTACTGTTGAACATTCTGTGGGACAACATATTTACTCTTACGTTAAACTTTTCAGTGAGAGTTAATCTAGAGTTGAACATTCTGAGGGATGGCATCTTTACTCTTACATTAAACTTTTCAGTGAGAGTTAATCTACAGTTGAACATTCTGTGGGACAACATCTTTACTCTTACGTTAAACTTTTCAGTGAGAGTTAATCTACAGTTGAACATTCTGTAGGACAACATCTTTACTCTTACTTTAAACTTTTCAGTGAGAGTTAATCTACAGTTGAACATTCTGTGGGACAACATCTTTACTCTTACGTTAAACTTTTCAGTGAGAGTTAATCTACTGTTGAACATTCTGTGGGACAACATCTTTACTCTTACGTTAAACTTTTCAGTGAGAGTTAATCTACAGTTGAACATTCTGTGGGACAACATCTTTACTCTTACGTTAAACTTTTCAGTGAGAGTTAATCTACAGTTGAACATTCTGTGGGATAGCATCTTTACTCTTACGTTAAACTTTTCAGTGAGAGTTAATCTACTGTTGAACATTCTGTGGGACAACATCTTTACTCTTACGTTAAACTTTTAAGTGAGAGTTAATCTACAGTTGAACATTCTGTGGGACAACATCTTCGCTCTTACGTTAAACTTTTCAGTGAGAGTTAATCTACAGTTGAACATTCTGTGGGACAACATCTTTACTCTTACGTTAAACTTTTCAGTGAGAGTTAATCTACAGTTGAACATTCTGTGGGATAGCATCTTTACTCTTACGATAAACTTTTCAGTGAGAGTTAATCTACAGTTGAACATTCTGTGGGACAACATCTTTACTCTTACGTTAAACTTTTCAGTGAGAGTTAATCTACAGTTGAACATTCTGTGGGACAACATCTTCGCTCTTACGTTAAACTTTTCAGTGAGAGTTAATCTACTGTTGAACATTCTGTGGGACAACATCTTTACTCTTACGTTAAACTTTTAAGTGAGAGTTAATCTACAGTTGAACATTCTGTGGGACAACATCTTCGCTCTTACGTTAAACTTTTCAGTGAGAGTTAATCTACAGTTGAACATTCTGTGGGACAACATCTTTACTCTTACGTTAAACTTTTCAGTGAGAGTTAATCTACTGTTGAACATTCTGTGGGACAACATCTTCGCTCTTATGTTAAACTTTTCAGTGAGAGTTAATCTAGAGTTGAACATTCTGTGGGGTAACATCTTTGCTCTTCATTAACTTTTCAGTGGGAGTAAATCGTGAGGTAAACATCCTCTCGACTTTTCTCGCGTCGACACTTTTAATCACTCAGTTGTAAATGCGATAATTACGTAATTGCACGCGTAAGTGTTAAAATATGCCTTCTGAGCAGCTGCAGTCACCTTGAATGACACGAAGCAGTCGTACTGATGAAGCTAAGTACGCGTTCTCGCTATGTGAGATTGTCACGAATGTACTGAGGCAGAACGCATGCGCAGTTTTAAGGGTTTTGTAGCACATGCGCAATTTATTTTTAACAACGTACAAAGGGGTACATTTCTAGCTGCTTCTTCCTCCTTGGCCCAAAAGTGTGAATTACGTAACACTAGTCTAAATTTCAAGATTACTTTTAACCATTTATTGTTTAAATTTCAAGATTATTTTTAACCATTTATTGTCTAAATTTCAAGATAACTTTTAACCATTTATTGTTGAAATTTCAAGATTATTTTTAACCATTTATTGTTTAAATTTTAAGATTATTTTTAACCATTTATTGCCTAAATTTCAAGATTACTTTTAACCATTTATTGTTTAAATTTCAAGATTATTTTTAACCATTTATTGTCTAAATTTCAAGATTATTTTTAACCATTTATTGCCTAAAATTCAAGATTATTTTTAACCATTTATTGTCTAAATTTCAAGATTATTTTTAAAAAATTTATTGTCTAAATTTCAAGATTATTTTTAACCATTTATTGTTTAAATTTCAAGATTATTTTTAAACATTTATTGTCTAAATTTAAAGATTATTTTTAATGATGCAGTGAAATTGCAAGTACATAACTTTAAACCAAACTTGTCCAAAAGAAAGAATTGGGAAAAAAATTGACTAAGCCTGGAATTGAACCAAGACTTTTCAATTATAAATCGAACGCCATAGCCCTTACGCATAGCAACGCAAATGTTACCAAGAGAAAGCTGATCAATGATTCCGACGCAGGATTGCTCTACCGTCCAGACCCTCTGTTTGCCTTTAGATTTACTAAGCTGTATGCATATAATAAAAAATTACATGTTTAATTTAATTTAATTCAAATTTAAATATTTAGCTTTAATTTTCATGTATCACTTATGAAGAGCATTAAAAACTAGTTAAGTGGAAGAAAGCGAATTTGCAAAGTATATCACATTCCGTACAAGGATTTGTTACTTACAATTACGTTTACCCTTTTGAAAGACTTATATAAATGGGAAATAAAATTCTTAATTATTTATAAACGTTCGCGCCACCTGGTAAAAACAGCACTGCATCACTATCCCAGTGTGCACCACTGGCTCACAAACAAACACATTATTGATCTCATTGACAATATATAGCAATTTATACTTTTGCTAGTGAAGAGTACCCCACGAAAGCTGTGATTATTTTTTTTCAAACTTCACACAAACTTTACTAAAACTTGTTTCAAATGACTTACAATTTAAAATGTCTGCGTCCAACGGTCATTGCGGGAGTTTAAATTTACATGTTTTATACAGCATTACTGCTAACGCAAGCTCTGTATGCAGTAAGGCAGCATGTAAGTGACATGAAATTTCAAAAAGAATTTTCAAGCATTATTTGTAAAGAATGTTGTCTTTATGCTTTAAGTGCTTTTACTGTTTCAATGTGACCATTATGCCCAAGTTCGGGATGCTTTTGTGTGTTTTTATGTACATAGTATTGTATGTTGTTTTGTGTTTTGTGTTGTATTGTATTGTATTGTATTGTGTTGTGTTGTGTCGTGTTGTGTCGTGTCGTGTCGCATCGTATCGTATCGTATCGCGTCGCGTCGCGTCGTATCGTATCGTATCGTACTGTATTGCATTGCATTGCATTGCATTGCATTGCATTGTATTGTACTACATTACACTACGTTACATTATATATATTGTATTGTATTGCATTAAATTGCATTACGTTACATTATATGTATTGTATTGCATTGCATTGCATTGCATTGCATTGCATTGCATTGCATTGCATTGCATTGCATTGCATTGCATTGCATTGCATTGCATTGCATTGCATTGCATTGCATTGCATTGCATTGCATTGCATTGCATTGCATTGCATTGTATTGCATTGCATTGCATTGCATTGTATTGTATTGCATTGTATTATCAATAAACTTACAGACATCATCCTACTGCTAAACATGATACAAATTTCTTAACAAAGTCGGTCTAGGAAAGGAAGCATCAGAGATATTCTTGAAAAGACCTTGGAATTCAGTATTTTCTAAACAAATCGAGCGTTTAGTCAATTAGTCGAAAGTTAAACGTGACAACACTCAGCGTATGGTCGTACAAGCACCTAGCAAAAGATCTAGTTAACGTCATTGACTAGTTAGCTGCGTGTTTAATCAAGTTTTATTTCACACATTCATGATTACAACCTACTCATGCTTTAATTTGAACGTGACTGTGATTGTCTTGTTATGTTGTATTTTCTTTTGAAGCAAAACCGGATCCAATCTTAAACTGTAAGTCAAAACAGTCTACTCTTTAAAACTAGCAAGGCGTTTTGTCACAAACTTGATTTACAACAATGAAACAATGTTTATATTACTATACTGGTAGTAGTAGAAATTCAAAACAATAAAAGATAAACTACAAACACACAATGCACTATGACAAAACTACACACTACACTCAATCTTTTAAGAGAAGGTCAACCCTTCTGGGAAGTTAGGCTCTTATTTCAATGTTCGCGAGAAATTCTAGAAAGATTTAGTAATAAAAGTGTGATGAATATTAATTGGCAATTATGAGTTGCCTAGTGTAGCCAACTAGGGCCAAATCACGTTGAAAACACCGGTTCTCGTCTGATCACCAAAGTTAAGTAACGTAGAGCCTGGTTAGTACATGAATGAGTGACCGCCTAGGAATACCAGGTGCTGTAGGCTTGCGGGATACCCACACTGTATCTCGACACTAGGCGGAGGAGCTGTACAAGCAGCCAACGGCTAGAGGGCGGAGGAGGTCAAGTGACCCAACGGCCATGTGTAGAGGAGTAAACCTTCCAAATCAGGAGTGGAGCCCCGAAGGTGGACCAGTGCAGCATGCTCACTGACTCCGGCAGCTCCTGCAGCCAACCTGGTACCGAACGTATCGCTCCGCTTTCCTTTGGACTACACCAGGGAGGAAGAGAAGGGGTTCCTGCTATCTGGACAACTCAGGATCTCCATACACCTTGCCCAGGCGTGCGCCCTGGAGAGGCCATTCCAGTGGTTCAAGGATCGCACTGCTCAGCCACAGTCGACGCTGCAGCTCCATCAATGTGATCAAAAACTGACTCTCTTGGTGCACACTCCCTTCCGAGACACATTGCCTTCCGAGAGAGAAGGTTGCCAAGAACAACAACAACAACATAATTAGTAAGTCTAAAGTGTCGATCACATCTCGGCGCACACATTGTGAAGACCCGTTTTTCCGCAAATGACGTCATTCGTCGAAGAAAAGTAGTGCGCTGTCAATTTCACTCAAAAGTGTAATAAGTTTTTTTTTCAAAAATTAGAGAGCGAATTTTGTGATATTTTTGCATAAACATCAGGTAAGCTGCAAAAGTGTGAATTACTTTTAAGCAACGTAGCCTGCCTGAAGGCCACGATGCGTTTATGAAAAGTTACGAAGTTCACCAGTTACGTCATAATTTTCAAGTGAATGGCGGCTACATCTACGCCTGAAAAATTCTTTTCTCCGATAGTATTAATTAATTTTATACTTTATACACACTTTTTTGCAAATTTCTTTGTTGTATTTTTATATTCTAAGTTCAGGTGACAGGAACAACTTGTTTTACCTGGACTTTACTTGATTATACGTTTGTCTGTTCTTAGAGTGATTTACTAGCAGGATCTTGCTTGGGAACAAGAAAAATGAACTAGGTAAGATTCTAGCTAGTTGTTAAAACTGTTACTATTACAATAACGTGGGCTGCGAGGCGTTGTCAAGTGTACACAAATTCACTGAGGGAGGACGGATGAGACACCTGTACTAGTCTCGCTTTAGATAAATATTCTTGATTTTTAGATGAGTTCCGATCCCGCCTCAACTGTTCGATCTTATTGCAGTTGGGTATTGGGTACAGGTCTACAAGGCTTCATTGTTCTCGACTTCGTATTTTTCTCTGCAAATAAGACTGCCATAATTCTACCTCACTGCATTAATACTTTACAGCTTACTCAACTTTTGTATTATTATAACTCTTCATTTTGACATACAAACATACACATACATATACATGCATGTATATATATCTACTACTAACTCATAAGCTTTTAAACTCAAGTTATTTTAACTCAATACCTTGTTAAAACGTAAACTGTTTACGTCACTAAGGAAAGAAGCCAAGTCATTTCATCTGGTACAAATCTACTAGCAAACAGGTGTACAGCATGGTACGTGAAGGAGTCATAGCGCATCATTCTCACAAACCTATCGGCATAGAAATCCATTAAGCTGTCCAAATCATTGTTGATGGGATTTTAGTGTAAAAATAAATGCGATACTAAAATAGCATAAGAGGTCGTTTAAATATTCATGTTTAGAAAGAAACAGGAGACGTACAAGCTGTGCAAGAAAGAGTACAAGACCTGTACAAGACGTTCAAGACGTACAAGACCTGTACAAGACGTACAAGACGTACAAGACGTACAAGACCTGTACAAGACGTACAAGACGTACAAGACGTACAAGACGTACAAGACGTACAAGACGTGTACAAGACGTACAAGAAAGAAACAGGTGACGTAAGTGGTTCAAACAAACAAAAATTGTTGAAAACCTCTATTAAAATACTTTCCTTTTACAAGGGCTGCATTACAAAATAGGCTAATACAGGCTGCAAGCTAGGGCCAATTCAATCTTTGGTAACATTCGATAAAAAATCTGTTTTCTCTTCCTCCCTGGTGTAGTCCAAAGGAAAGCGGAGAGATACGTTTGGCATCAGGTTGGCTGCAGGAGCTGCCGGAGTCAGTGAGCATGCTGCTCTGGTCCGCCTTCGGGGCTCCAATCCTGACTTGGAAGGTTTACTCCTCTACACATGGCCGTTAGGTCACTTGACCTCCTCCGCCATCTACCCGTTGGCTGCTTGTGCAGCTCCTCCGCCTAGTGTCGAGATACAGCGTAGGCATCCCGCAAACCTGCAGCACCTGGTATTCCTAGGCGGTCACCCATCCAAGTACTATCCAGGCTCTACGTTGCTTAACTTCTGTGATCAGACGAGAACCGGTGTTTTCAACGTGATTTGGCCGTAGTCAATGAACAATAAACAATAAAATAGTGATATTTCTTAAAGAATAAAAATAAACAATAAAATAGTGATATATCTCTTATTTGTTGCCAAACAAAAGACAGCTATTCTAGTTTATTTAAATGGATTTGCAAAAAGTTTATATTTCAAACTATGTAAATGTCACAAAAGCATAATCACGAGTAAACATATTCAAAACGGGCGCAGGCGAGTTAAATGGCGGCTCCATCTAAGGGGGCTATGATGATTTCATTAATCTAGGGGTCCCAAAGGGCTATAATCCCGCCCTGCGTGTCACCCTTAGAACATTTGTTCTTATGCTCTTTGGCGTTAAATAAATGTTCGTGTCATAACATTAGTCACGTGTAAGAAATTGAAAACCGCGAAATTACATTAACCCTTTCAGTCCCAAATTATTTTTTTAATAAGAGAGAATTTTTTGGCTTGGTACTTTTGTTCAGTATGTCCATCTTGTTTACACATAATAATTGTTTTCTTTCTACCTGTGCCCGCGTGCTTAATATAGCCTGCATCCCACGGGATACATTGGGATTCAATGGAAGCATAAAATGTGCTTCATTTTGCAACTGCTGATAATTTTTTAAAGTATTTAAGACATTTAGCATGCATGCTATGCTGATCTGTACAAAGTCGTCTCTAAAGTACTGTACCTTGCACAGTTTTTTGTGCTATGTAGATTTTCTAGTTTGCCGTTTTATCACTATTTTAGTCTATTGTTATTGGCTTAAATCAAAATAACTATTAACAGGTCAAATAACTGTCAGTTTTAAAATTTTATTAACTTTAAAGGCAGAAATATTTAGTATTCTCGTATCCCATGAGACACAACGGGTATGAAAGGGTTAAAATCCTGTAACGTAAGAAATTACGGGTGACCTTCATGACAGTATAACTACTCTCATGCTGTACATTTACTTTATCATCAATAAAGATGTAAGCGAAACCCAGTAATTTGCCTAAATTCATTATTAAAGTCATTAAAATTGTGAATTATGACTTTTACACGTTGGCATAATCAAATCTTATGTCCCTAACTCGTCTCCATTTGCCCATTACTGTCAACATCTATGATCATAAAGCCAAAGATCATAAACCAGCAACACGAGGTGCAAGAGTGAGAGAGAGAGAGATCAAATACTCTGTTCTTTGTGGCAAGAGTTTTTTTACCAGTGACAGTTTAAATTGTAATAAAATATGTAAGTATGCACTAAATACAGAAATCCTCGTTTTTCTTAAAGGAAGACAGGATGATTTTTCATACACTACCCGATTTTCAAGTTTGATAAAAAGTTTACATTTTAATACAATTAATACTGCAGAAGCATTTCTGATGGTTAAATAACATATTAAAATCTTAATTAATGGCGGGCGAGCCCAACTATTGATGACATCACAAACTAACATAATTTTCAACATCAAAAATATTCCATGAGCGTGTTGCACGTGTTTGTGAAAGCAAAAATTGAAGTACAGTGCTACTGTAAGATATTCAGTGTGTTGTACTAAAACTAGGCAAGTTTTAAGATAAAAATTCAAATTTCAAATTTACCGCTGTGCTCACGCATGAGCTGCCGAATGTGCGCAACTTGTCAGAAACTATGTCAAGAACTTGTGGCGCGAACGTGAAATTGTGTTTGTGTGGTAATAATTCTTTCACGTAAGTCATTTTTGTAAAAATAGCATGTTTCCTTTCAATAATTTAAAGAGTAGATTGTTTTTACCTGCAGTTTAAGATTGGGTCCGGTTTTGCTTTAATTCCTTGGGCGGATCCAACTTTGTTGAGTATTCCTAACTTTGTCAACGTTTCCAACTTTGTTGAGTATTCCCAACTTTGTCAACGTTTCCAACTCTGTTGAGTATTCCTAACTTTGTCAGCATTTCCAACTTTGTTGAGTATTCCTAACTTTGTCAGCATTTCCAACTTTGTTGAGTATTCCTAACTTTGTTGAGTATTCCTAACTTTGTCAGCATTTCCAACTTTGTTGAGTATTCCTAACTTTGTCAGCATTTCCAACTTTGTTGAGTATTCCTAACTTTCTCAGCATTTCCAAGTTTGTTGAGTATTCCTAACTTTCTCAGCATTTCCAACTCTGTTGAGTATTCCTAACTTTGTCAGCATTTCCAACTTTGTTGAGTATTCCTAACTTTGTCAGCATTTCCAACTTTGTTGAGTATTCCTAACTTGTCAGCATATCCAACTTTGTTGAGTATTCCTATCTTGTCAACATTTCCAACTTTGTTGAGTATTCCTAACTTTGTCAGCATTTCCAACTTTGTTGAGTATTCCTAACTTTGTCAGCATTTCCAACTTTGTTGAGTATTCCTAACTTGTCAGCATATCCAACTTTGTTGAGTATTCCCAACTTTGTCAGCATTTCCAAGTTTGTTGAGTATTCCTAACTTTGTCAGCATTTCCAACTTTGTTGAGTATTCCTAACTTTGTCAGCATTTCCAACTTTGTTGAGTATTCCTATCTTGTCAGCATATCGAACTTTGTTGAGTATTCCTAACTTGTCAGCATTTCCAACTTTGTTGAGTATTCCTAACTTTGTCAACATTTCCAACTCTGTTGAGTATTCCTAACTTTTTCAACATTTCCAACTCTGTTGAGTATTCCTAACTTTGTCAGCATTTCCAACTTTGTTGAGTATTCCTATCTTGTCAGCATATCGAACTTTGTCGAGTATTCCTAACTTGTCAGCATTTCCAACTTTGTTGAGTATTCCTAACTTGTCAGCATTTCCAACTTTGTTGAGTATTCCTAACTTGTCAGCATATCCAACTTTGTTGAGTATTCCTAACTTTGTCAGCATTTCCAACTTTGTTGAGTATTCCTAACTTGTCAGCATATCCAACTTTGTTGAGTATTCCTAACTTTGTCAGCATTTCCAACTTTGTTGAGTATTCCTAACTTGTCAGCATTTCTAACTTTGTTGAGTATTCCTAACTTGTCAGCATTTCCAACTTTGTTGAGTATTCCTAACTTGTCAGCATTTCCAACTTTGTTGAGTATTCCTATCTTGTCAGCATATCCAACTTTGTTGAGTATTCCTATCTTGTCAACATTTCCAACTCTGTTGAGTATTCCCAACTTTGTCAACTATTCCTAACTTTGTCAACCATTCCTAACTTTGTCAACTATTCCCAACTTTGTCAACTATTCCTAACTTTGTCAACCATTCCTAACTTTGTCAACTATTCCTAACTTTGTCAGCATTTCTAACTTTGTCTGCATTCCTAACTTTGTCAGCATTCCTAACTTTGTCAACTATTCCCAACTTTGTCAACTATTCCTAACTTTGTCAACTATTCCTAACTTTGTCAACCATTCCTAACTTTGTCAAGCATTTCTAACTTTGTCAGCATTTCTAACTTTGTCAACCATTCCTAACTTTGTCAGCATTTCTAACTTTGTCAACTATTCCTAACTTTGTCAACTATTCCTAACTTTGTCAAGTATTCCTAACTTTGTCAGCATTTCTAACTTTGTCAACTATTCCTAACTTTGTCAACTATTCCTAACTTTGTCAACTATTCCTAACTTTGTCAAGCATTTCTAACTTTGTCAGCATTTCTAACTTTGTCAACTATTCCTAACTTTGTCAACTATTCCTAACTTTGTCAGCATTCCTAACTTTGTCAAGCATTTCTAACTTTGTCAGCATTTCTAACTTTGTCAACTATTCCTAACTTTGTCAACTATTCCTAACTTTGACAAGCATTTCTAACTTTGTCAGCATTTCTAACTTTGTCAACTATTCCCTGCTTTATCTAGCAATATTTATTTAACCATTCTAGTAGGTGATTCACATGAGAAAAGAAGCATTTATAGTGAACAGCTCACTACTTTTATGTGAAATTAGCGCCAACTATGCTGTCTAGACATTCGATACTCACTGACTGACTGACTGAGGATGTTATCATGAACTTTGACCTCCATTTGAGTAACCACGTCACTAGTTACGAACAGATAGGAGGCTTAAGTACGATACCTTAAAGCGATTTTAACCGTTCAAATAGTTTTTACTTCAAATGCACTGAAAACGTTTTCTTCATAGCATGTGGAGTCACGTTAGCTTTGAGAAGTATTGTCAATGTTTTCACATTTTGAGGGTTGGGATATACTGATTATACTGATGTACTGCCACATTTTAGACCTTTAGTTCTCGAATGAAGCCTACATTTAAATTTGATAGTCTGTGTTTACATACGTAGATGCTTCAGATGCAGTAGGACAGCAGGTTGTTACTCTGATTGATGATGTACTGACAGCTTTCTGATTTTATGCCTAATTTGACGATTTGATGATTCATAACTGCTGTGACCTTTTTCTGCAGATTATGTTTGATGCTTGTAAGATTTAAATGCCAGAGGTGGCTGTTATGTATAAGTTTAGTATGTTTGTTATTTTAAGGTCATATAAATGATGTTTAGTTTGGTCTGAACATTTGAAAGTTTTGCAACACTAGATTTCGATTTTTTGTAATTTGTAACATGTTTGTAATCTACAACCGAATGATTAATCAGCCTTTTCACAGTTTCGTTGTGCGCACGCGCAATTGTTGTACGTCAAAGGTTTAGTGTAGCACGGCATCGCGTCTTAACTACAATAGTCACGTGACATGTGGGTAATGCAAAGCATCAGTCCAGTAACTGCAGTTGTTTTACGTGGAGTTTACTTAATTATGCATTAGTCTGTGCTTAGAGTGATGACCTAGCAGGATCTTGCTTGGGAACAAGAAAAAATGAACTGGGTAAAGTTCTAGCTGTTAGAACTGTTACTATTACAATAACATGGGCTGCGAGGCGTTGTCAAGTGTACACAAATATGTTGTCTCATACGCTTAACCTTTGACCTTTTCACGATCATCATCAATCGCTGGAACTGTGAAAATGTCATTATATTATAATAATCTTATAAACGCTTACAAAAATGCTTTCTTTTCTTTTCTTAGAATAAATAACGGTTAGCAAGCCAATGCGAAATTTGAAGTTTGATTTTTTATCGTTCCATCAACTACATCCGATACAGAAGACCTGTGTTTCCTCTTATGTCTTAGGCAGTATAAAATGTCAAATGTATCTTCACTGTTTGCATGTAGCGAGAGAGCTGAGAGAGTTGGGCAATGCAATGAATAGATTTATTCATAATTTCCCCAGGTGTAGTAGGATCAGTTTGTTTTGATTGCATGGCAAAAACAATGAAAATGTATCAGTTTAAAAGTGTTTCGTGTAACCAGTATAATTTCCCATTAATACTTCATACTGGTAGTAGCAGTGCTGGATTACCCTATAGGCTAGTATAGGATGTAGCCTAGGGTCCCTGAAGCTTGGAGGCTTTCATTCATACATCATACAGGTAGTAGCAGTGCTGGATTATCCTGTAGGCTAGTATAGGATGCAGCCTAGGGTCCCTGAAGCTTAAGGGCTTTCATTCATACATCATACAGGTAGTAGCAGTGCTGGATTATCCTGTAGGCTAGTATAGGATGTAGCCTAGGGTCCCTGAAGCTTGGGGGCTTTCATTCATACGTCATACAGGTAGTAGCAGTGCTGGATTATCCTATAGGCTAGTATAGGATGCAGCCTAGGGTCCCTGAAGCTTGGGGGCTTTCATTCATGCATCATACAGGTAGTAGCAGTGC
>JAQGDQ010001662.1:0-30623 GCA_030141605.1 Tubiluchus corallicola
GCCTTACGGTAAGCAAAAAAGTTCGTCAATGCAAAATAGTAGGCCGCTTTTAATTTAATGCAAAACCGGACCCAATTTTTAACTGTTGGTCAAAACAATCTACTCTTTTTCAAAAATGATTTACGTGAAAGAATTATTACCACACAAACACAATTTCGCGTTCTTCACTGTTACATACATTTCACCATTCGCTAGTTAGACGGACACTAGCGCTAGCATTTCGGAAATGCATTTCACAAAAAGCAGGTGCTGTACCTTTCAGTTTAGATTTGTTGGTTTGTGATGAGCTACACACGTTCGACAGCTCATGCCATTCACATTTGAAATTTGAGTTTTTATCTTAAAACTTCACTAGTACAACACACTGAATATCTTACAGTAACACTGTACTTCAATTCTCGCTTTCGCAAACGCGTGCAACACGCTCGTGGAATATTTTTGCTATTGAAAATTATGTTAGTTTGTGATGTCATCAGTAGTTGGGCTCGCCCGTCGTTAAATAAGTTTTTCCTCTATTATTTAATTATCAGAAACGCTTTTGCAATATTAAATGTGTTAAATGTATACTTTTTATCGAACTTGAAACTAGGGCAATGTATGAACAATCATCCCGTCTTCCTTTAAGGGGAAAAAAGGGAACTTTAATGTAAATACCAAGGAACTTGCCACACAAAGTTATATTGCTTGGCAGCCCACCGTTAATTATGTTTTTAATCTATTATTAATTATCAGAAACGCTTTTGCGGTATTAATTGTGTTAAAATGAAAACTTTTTAACGGGCTTGAAAATGGGGATAGTACATGAAAAATCATCCTGTCTTTTTTTAAAACCATTGTCCGGTAATCTGAAAATAATTTTACAAAATAAGCAGTTATTATCAACAGAAGTAACTAACATTCTAAGCATGTTTTATATTTACAGCTGATTAGTTCTAATTCTATTACTAATAAGGTTATTCTGCTTTGTTTTCCTTGCCTAAAAGGTTAAAGGTCAACATAAAGCATGGTAAACAGAATCACAACGTCTTTATCACTTCCACGCTTGTGCTGATCTTCAGGTGCTATTATTAAAACGAAGACTTCTTGCTGATAGACTGGCAACTCGAAGACTTCTTGCTGATAGACTGGCAACTCGAAGACTTCTTGCTGATGGACTGGCAACTTGAAGACATCTTGCTGATAGACGTGCAATTCGAAGACTTCTTGCTGATAGACTGGCAACTCGAAGACTTCCTGCTGATAGACTGGCAACTCGAAGACTTCTTGCTGATGGACTGGCAACTTGAAGACATCTTGCTGATAGACTGGCAACTCGAAGACTTCTTGCTGATAGACTGGCAACTCGAAGACTTCTTGCTGATAGACTGGCAACTCGAAGACTTCTTGCTGATGGACTGGCAAGTCGAAGACTTCTTGCTGATAGACTGGCAACTCGAAAACTTCTTGCTGATAGACTGGCAACTCGAAGACGTCTTGCTGATAGATTGGCAACTCGAAGACTTCTTGCTGATAGACTGGCAACTCGAAGACTTCTTGCTGATGGACTGGCAACTCGAAGACTTCTTGCTGATAGACTGGCAACTCGAAGACTTCTTGCTGATAGACTGGCAACTCGAAGACTTCTTGCTGATAGACTGGCAACTCGAAGACGTCTTGCTGATAGACTGGCAACTCGAAGACTTCTTGCTGATAGACTGGCAACTCGAAGACGTCTTGCTGATAGACTGGCAACTCGAAGACTTCTTGCTGATGGACTGGCAACTCGAACACTTCTTGTTGATAGACTGGCAACTCGAACACTTCTTGCTGATAGACTGGCAACTCGAACACTTCTTGCTGATAGACTGGCAACTCGAAGACTTCTTGCTGATAGACTGGCAACTACTTTCTAGTCAAGGTAACAATTGTGAACACGAGGAACGAAGCAAATGTCATGGGGCAATGGCGATCTCATAATGGCGTCTGACATCAAATCCGGTTCCGGTCGATCATCCGGAAATGCGAGAGTAAAACTCTGCATTAGTGCAGTAAAAAAGAGGAACATTTCCATCTCTCCGAGTATTTTGCCCACACATTGCCGTGGACCTGAAAAAAGTAGAAGAAAAAGGAATAAAATCTTATTGTTATGACGGCGAAATGCTGTTTATTTTCGACCCCACCCTCCACATTGCGATGGTCTCGTCCGTACGAAGCCATGGCATAGTGGCTTTGAATGCCAGGTATAAAACCTTCGGTATGGAACGCTTTCGTTGATTAGGCAGGTAAACGGGCAGGTATTTTTACCATCACAGCACCTGTTCCGTAAAAACAACTATGAAGGACACAGGACAAGTTTACTGACAAGTTTGCTTCAACAAATCTCTGTCTGACTTTATAAAGTTTGCATCAACTTGGCAGTGAATACTTGACCTCCGAAATACGAGGGAACGAACTGACCAGGGAACCACCAATCAGACCCCCTAGCGCCATGGACCAGCAACGTTAAATCATCATAGGAGGAATAGTAACAACAATAAGAACAGCAACGTCACAGCAAAAGATACATCTTTATAGAGTTACTTCGCGAGTCACACGAAAAACAATCCAGGTTGTTTGACTGAAGGTATGGCTGTATGTGTGACTCCTTCTCTAGGAGATGGGCTGATAAAGGTGAAGAAAAATAGGTTTATTCCAGTACTGAAAACAGTGGAAACACTTTTAAAAGAATCGAGAGGTAAACGTTTGAATTAGCATAGCAAAAAAGCTTGACACGACAAATACAAAAATCATTGGTCGTTTTTAAATAATCAAATTTTTAAAATTCATAATTATAGTCACCGTCTGACGGATCATACCAAATTACCAATACCATTCTATCAATGAAAGCTTTAGTAAAAATACCTGACGATATTCTTACCAGATGGTTGAATAGATGGCGCCACAGTACAGTTTTAGTTACTCTTTAATGCATATACAACTAGTATCTTCATGTAAAACAGTGAAATGTGGGGCTTAACTGCAACTTGGGAAGGAGAAATGAATTTATTTCACAGAGGCCTACTCAGAAAAATCTTAAAAAATAAAATGGCCATTATATCATTTCAAATGAGCAGCTGTATAACAGAACCAAAGAGGAACTTTGAAGCACTAAAATCAGAATCAGAGGACTAAGATGGGTACGACGTTTAATGAGATTGCCAGAAACAACACCAGTAACATTATCATTGAACATTAGAGCACTAAAATCAGAATCAGAAGACTAAGATGAGTAGGACAATTAATGAGATTGACAGAAACAACTCCACTAAGATTATCATTAAACATTAGAGCACTAAAAATCAGAATCAGAAGACTAAGATGGGTACGACATTTAATGAGATTGCCAGAAACAACACCAGTAACATTATCATTGAACATTAGAGCACTAAAATCAGAATCAGAAGACTAAGATGAGTAGGACAATTAATGAGATTGACAGAAACAACTCCACTAAGATTATCATTAAACATTAGAGCACTAAAATCAGAATCAGAAGACTAAGATGGGTAGGACATTTAATGAGATTGCCAGAAACAACATCAGTAAGATTAGCATTAAACATTGGAGCACTAAAATCAGAATCAGAAGACTAAGATGGGTACGACATTTAATGAGATTGCCAGAAACAACACCAGTAACATTATCATTGAACATTAGAGCACTAAAATCAGAATCAGAAGACTAAGATGGGTAGGACATTTAATGAGATTGCCAGAAACAACACCAGTAAGATTAGCATTAAACATTAGAGCACTAAAATCAGAATCAGAAGACTAAGATGGGTAGGACATTTAATGAGATTGCCAGAAACAACTCCACTAAGATTATCATTAAACATTAGAGCACTAGAATCAGAATCAGAAGACTAAGATGGGCAGGACATTTAATGAGATTGCCAGAAACAACACCAGTAAGATTAGCATTAAACATTAGAGCATTAAAATCAGAATCAGAAGACTAAGATGGGTAGGACATTTAATGAGATTGCCAGAAACAACTCCACTAAGATTAGCATTAAACATTAGAGCACTAAAATCAGAATCAGAAGACTAAGATGGGTAGGACATTTAATGAGATTGCCAGAAACAACACCAGTAAGATTAGCATTAAACATTAGAGCACTAAAATCAGAATCAGAAGACTAAGATGAGAAGGACAATTAATGAGGTTGCCAGAAGCAACACCAGCAAGATTAGCATTAAACATTATAGCACTAAAATCAGAATCAGAAGACTAAGATGAGCAGGACAATTAACGAGATTGTCAGAAACAACTCCACTAAGATTAGCATTAAACGAAGCACTGGAACTTACTAAACGACCACCAGGCAAAACCAAATACAACTTGGATATCAAAAATTCATACGTTACAAAAGCTAACTTTATGAAGTGTGACAATGTTCTACTGGCCTATATTCTAAAAGCAAGTGTGAAAGTTTTCTGACGTAAAATTAATGGTGCCTGGAGGTATTATGACAATTGACAATCAAACACAGTAAGATACTACTGTATCATAAAATTGGCAAAGATGATAACTTACGTGTAACAGTTAACATGCAAGTGTCTGCAACAGGATTTGTTTGGGTCAGTTTTTATTGATTTTTTTGCATGCTGAATTTTTGAATATAGTCTTGAACACCATTGTTGAGAACAATCGCGATCAACATTCAACAAAACATTGTGAGGTATTTTCACAAAAGCGATTGTTAACGTAGACGCTAATAGTTAAATAAAAGCTTGTCAGTTCGGCTTGTGGGGCTGTGGTCAGTTCGTCTCGTGACATAATAGGCCAAAAGTAGATCAATTGTGGACTCTATGAGTGGATATGACACGAATAAACGCATTTTTTCTTCTGTTCTTCGTAAGTTTGTGCATCGAATCTTCCAGAGCTTATCCTAGAACTGGGTTACGTTTTCCGCTATGGCGGCGCAACTTGCGTACAAGGTCAGTGACATTTACCACGATTAAGAATTATCAATTATTATTAATATACTAATGCTAACTATTATATTATTATTATTATTATGTATTATATAATAATAATAATAATAATAATAATAATAATAATAATAATAATAATAATAATAATAATTTATTGGATATTTCAAATGCATTAAATCATCAACATTAAAATGTACAAGTGCATTTCATATAATAATGTAAATCCTAGCACATAAACAGTACATACACAATTCACTATTATGACTGAAGCTAAAATCGTAATTACAAGTATTATATGTATTATGACATGTCTAATAACATGTCTAATTCAGCTAATAACATGGCTAGTAATTATAATAATTATATACATATGTCTCCTCAACTCTGAAGTAAAAAGTGTGCATTTTCTAAACCTCTCTTGATATGACGTTTCCCAGCTGCATGGATAATTGATTACGATGCAAATTTAACAGTAATAAGTGAGCATTTTCTAAGCCTCTCTTGGTATGACGTTTCCTAGTTGCATGGATAATTGATTACGATGCAAATTTAACAGTAATAAGTGTGCATTTTCTAAGCCTCTCTTGATATGACGTTTCCTAATTGCATGGATAATTGATTACAATGCAAATTTAACAGTAACAAGTGAGCATTTTCTAAGCCTCTCTTGATATGACGTTTCCTAGTTGCATGGATAATTAATTACAATGCAAATTTAACAGTAACAAGTGAGCATTTTCTAAGCCTCTCTTGATATGACGTTTCTTAGTTGCATGGATAATTGATTACAATGCAAATTTAACAGTAACAAGTGAGCATTTTCTAAGCCTCTCTTGATATGACGTTTCCTAGTTGCATGGATAATTGATTACGAAGCAAATTTAACAGTAACAAGTGAGCATTTTCTAAGCCTCTCTTGATATGACGTTTACCAGCTGCATGGATAATTGATTACGATGCAAATTTAACAGTAATAAGTGAGCATTTTCTAAGCCACTCTTGATATGACGTTTCCTAGTTGCATGGATAATTGATTACGATGCAAATTTATCAGTAACAAGTGAGCATTTTCTAAGCCTCTCTTGATATGACGTTTCCTAGTTGCATGGATAATTGATTACGATGCAAATTTAACAGTAACAAGTGAGCATTTTCTAAGCCTCTCTTGATATGACGTTTCCTAGTTGCATGGATAATTAATTACAATGCAAATTTAACAGTAACAAGTGAGCATTTTCTAAGCCTCTCTTGATATGACGTTTCTTAGTTGCATGGATAATTGATTACAATGCAAATTTAACAGTAACAAGTGAGCATTTTCTAAGCCTCTCTTGATATGACGTTTCCTAGTTGCATGGATAATTGATTACGAAGCAAATTTAACAGTAACAAGTGAGCATTTTCTAAGCCTCTCTTGATATGACGTTTCTTAGTTGCATGGATAATTGATTACAATGCAAATTTAACAGTAACAAGTGAGCATTTTCTAAGCCTCTCTTGATATGACGTTTCCTAGTGCATGGATAATTGATTACGATGCAAATTTAACAGTAATAAGTGAGCATTTTCTAAGCCACTCTTGATATGACGTTTCCTAGTTGCATGGATAATTGATTACGATGCAAATTTATCAGTAACAAGTGAGCATTTTCTAAGCCTCTCTTGGTATGACGTTTCCTAGTTGCATGGATAATTGATTACGATGCAAATTTAACAGTAATAAGTGAGCATTTTCTAAGCCTCTCTTGATATGACGTTTCCTAATTGCATGGATAATTGATTACAATGCAAATTTAACAGTAACAAGTGAGCATTTTCTAAGCCTCTCTTGATATGACGTTTCCTAGTTGCATGGATAATTGATTACGATGCAAATTTAACAGTAACAAGTGAGCATTTTCTAAGCCTCTCCTGATATGACGTTTCCTAGTTGCATGGATAATTAATTACAATGCAAATTTAACAGTAACAAGTGAGCATTTTCTAAGCCTCTCTTGATATGACGTTTCTTAGTTGCATGGATAATTGATTACGATGCAAATTTAACAGTAACAAGTGAGCATTTTCTAAGCCTCTCTTGATATGACGTTTCCTAGTTGCATGGATAATTAATTACAATGCAAATTTAACAGTAACAAGTGAGCATTTTCTAAGCCTCTCTTGATATGACGTTTCTTAGTTGCATGGATAATTGATTACAATGCAAATTTAACAGTAACAAGTGAGCATTTTCTAAGCCTCTCTTGATTCGACGTTTCCTAGTTGCATGGATAATTGATTACGAAGCAAATTTAACAGTAACAAGTGAGCATTTTCTAAGCCTCTCTTGATATGACGTTTACCAGCTGCATGGATAATTGATTACGATGCAAATTTAACAGTAATAAGTGAGCATTTTCTAAGCCACTCTTGATATGACGTTTCCTAGTTGCATGGATAATTGATTACGATGCAAATTTATCAGTAACAAGTGAGCATTTTCTAAGCCTCTCTTGATATGACGTTTCCTAGTTGCATGGATAATTGATTACGATGCAAATTTAACAGTAATAAGTGAGCATTTTCTAAGCCTCTCTTGATATGACGTTTCCTAGTTGCATGGATAATTGATTACGATGCAAATTTAACAGTAACAAGTGAGCATTTTCTAAGCCTCTCTTGATATGACGTTTCTTAGTTGCATGGATAATTGATTACAATGCAAATTTAACAGTAACAAGTGAGCATTTTCTAAGCCTCTCTTGATATGACGTTTCCTAGTTGCATGGATAATTGATTACGAAGCAAATTTAACAGTAACAAGTGAGCATTTTCTAAGCCTCTCTTGATATGACGTTTACCAGCTGCATGGATAATTGATTACGATGCAAATTTAACAGTAATAAGTGAGCATTTTCTAAGCCACTCTTGATATGACGTTTCCTAGTTGCATGGATAATTGATTACGATGCAAATTTATCAGTAACAAGTGAGCATTTTCTAAGCCTCTCTTGATATGACGTTTCCTAGTTGCATGGATAATTGATTACGATGCAAATTTAACAGTAACAAGTGAGCATTTTCTAAGCCTCTCTTGATATGACGTTTCCTAGTTGCATGGATAATTAATTACAATGCAAATTTAACAGTAACAAGTGAGCATTTTCTAAGCCTCTCTTGATATGACGTTTCTTAGTTGCATGGATAATTGATTACAATGCAAATTTAACAGTAACAAGTGAGCATTTTCTAAGCCTCTCTTGATTCGACGTTTCCTAGTTGCATGGATAATTGATTACGAAGCAAATTTAACAGTAACAAGTGAGCATTTTCTAAGCCTCTCTTGATATGACGTTTACCAGCTGCATGGATAATTGATTACGATGCAAATTTAACAGTAATAAGTGAGCATTTTCTAAGCCACTCTTGATATGACGTTTCCTAGTTGCATGGATAATTGATTACGATGCAAATTTATCAGTAACAAGTGAGCATTTTCTAAGCCTCTCTTGATATGACGTTTCCTAGTTGCATGGATAATTGATTACGATGCAAATTTAAAAGTAATAAGTGAGCATTTTCTAAGCCTCTCTTGATATGACGTTTCCTAGTTGCATGGATAATTAATTACAATGCAAATTTAACAGTAACAAGTGAGCATTTTCTAAGCCTCTCTTGATATGACGTTTCCTAATTGCATGGATAATTGATTACGATGCAAATTTAACAGTAATAAGTGAGCATTTTCTAAGCCTCTCTTGATATGACGTTTCCTAGTTGCACGGATAATTGATTACGATGCAAATTTAAAAGTAACAAGTGAGCATTTTCTAAGCCTCTCTTGATATGACGTTTCCTAGTTGCATGAATAATTGATTACGATGCAAATTTAACACCATGTTTACATTCAAAAACACGTTTTCAAAGGCAGATTCGTGCAAACACGGTAAAAAACACTTTAACTCAAGATGTGCCATTCTGGCGTAGTTCTCGACAAAGACCTTCATATTTGAGCGTGCAGTAAGTGCGGTTTGATGTACTACCATTGGTGACGTGTAGACGTACCGTATGGGAAACGATTTGTCTTGCTTATCTGTTACATCAGTTACAAAAAACGAATGTTCCCCTGGTGTCAGATTGCTGAACGAAAACCGAAAAACAGAAGTATGGATATGAACCAAAAATCTGTAATAAATATCTGCACTGCACACAACAGAAAAGTGTTTAGTGAAGTACAGAAAACATGAGTAGCAAAACTGCTGCACTGAACATTGAGCAAAAACTAGAAAGCAAAAACAGTCAGTAAAACCTGTTTCACAGCCTGTATACAGGTTTTGAACTTGACCTATGCAGAGTTGCACAGGCCTCACAACAACCATTAATTTTAGATAGGGAGAGGACCGGTGTGTATGTAGTCACTGGACCATACAATTATACTGAAGGTAAGTCAGCTGGTAGAATGTAATAAGATTAGCACATAGATGGCAGCACCTAACTACAATGTACAATTCCAACTTCCACAAAACTCATTTCTCGATTCTTTGTATTTCTAAAGGCATAACAAACATCAGCGACAATACAACCATGGTAAGTCTGCATCCAAGAATCACCAGAAAATCGAAGCATCAGGACCGTGGTTAGACGGCTTGCTTCCTCAGCCACTAGGACACTTCGTTAGAGATGCACCAAACCATCGAAGAGGGCGCCACCAAGGTCACAAGGGGAGGTGACATAGTGACGTGATTTAATGTATTTCTCGAATACAACTATTCAAACAAATAATGTAAAGTATGCTTTCTTTTGTAAAAACAAATAAAATTTTGAAGTAATGCAATAGAAAAAGTCAATAAATTGTGCAGTTTGCGAAATGCTAGCTCTGTAGAAGTCTGTACTTTGCACAATGCAGAATGAAAGATAAATTACTGTGTGGACCGAAAATGAAACTAGGTAACCCTTTTTCTTCTTCTTTCTTCAAAATCTCATTCCACCTGTTGTAGGCATTGGGGTATTAACATTTATCAGAGTATTCCACCCATTTCCATCTGCAGCTAACAGCGTAAGTTCTTTTATTTCTAAAGATAGATTTGGTTGAAGTTGTTAAACATCTTTATTTATCTTAACTATCCAAGTTGTTTTTGGTTTGCCATGTGGTTTTTTTGCAAGGTTTTGAGGCTTCCTTTAAGGCGATTCTTACTGGTGCTTCATTTGGTAATCTTAGAAGATGTCCTAGCCATCTTAATCTGTGGATCTTGACTTTTGAACTCCAAGAAATTTCTTTTGTTCTGTTGTATAAATCTTCATCTTTGATCATGTATGGCCATCTTATCTTTAAAACTTTCCTAAGAGGACTTTTGTGAAATGTGTCAATCTGCTTTTCTTGAGTAATCGCTAAACCCCAAATTTCACTACTGTACATAAATATGCTGGTAACGTAAGCATTAAATAATCGAAGTCTTATGTTAATTTCTCGTTAGTTAATGCATTCTTATGCTGATGAAACGCATGCATTGCTTGTTGCTTTCTGCTTTTTTAATGTCGTCTACGGTGCTTAGAAAAGTGCCCATGTAACCCGGTTACTTATAATTACAGCAGATAATTTGTGATTGAACCCCCTTTTTATGTCTGCTCTTAAGTCTTCAGGACAAGTATAAATGAGTTAATAAACATCGTTTGAAAAGAATTATTTTACTACGTAGTCTTTTCTCGAGACATTGTGCTGCGCTAATCTTTCTATTTCATATGTTTTGAGCAAAAACAACAAACTCGTAATTAATAAAATTGTGTAAATCGAATTTTCAGTGAAAAATTGCAGTGTCATACTGTACTGTACCGCGACGAAGTGCACGGCTGAGTGGTTACTCACCCTCCTCTCTCTCACTCAGTCTCTCTCTCTCTCCCTCTGCTGCTTCCTCTTTCTGTCTCTATTTTTTCTCCCCTCTCCCCCCTCTCTCTCTCTCTCTCTCCCTCCCTCTCCTCCTCTCTCTCTCCCTCCTCTCCCTCCTCTCTTTCTCTCTCTCCCTCCTCTCTCTCTTCCTCTCCCCTCTCGTCTTCTCTCTTCGCTCCCCCTCTCCACTTCCCCTCTCTCTCCTTCTCTCTCTTCTCTCTCTCTCTCTCTCTCTCTCTCTCTCTCTCTTTCTCTCTCTCTCTCTCTCATTTTAGAGGATTAATTTTGCTAGCACATGGCCATTGATCCCAGCGGGTTGAATAATGGAAACCCTCATTCAGTGAACAGTTGTTAAAGAAAAACATGCAACTGAGTGTCTAATTATATAGTGACATTAACCAATAACCATGCAGAAAGTTACCGATAAAAAACAGAACCTGCAAATTTATGTGGCAATGTGCCAATACCTCACGATAAACGGTTTATCAGACATTTGGAAAGAAACGGAAGAGAGTTTGACAGCTACAAGCAACACATCATCAATAAATACCAGATACTTTTTTGTAAATACAGATAGTAGGCCTAATCTGCACACAGGTCAAGTATATTAAATAAAGCTGACTGAAACTCACGTGCGAGCAAATATAGGCCTAATCTGCACTTTGGGCACCCTAAACTTTGACGTCCTTGACCACAAGTTACACAAGAGCTTCGTCAAAACAGTCACAACAGTATATAAGATGGCTCTCAACATAACTGGGTAATACTGAATCAGTTTGGCATAATTTCATTATTCAATTTCAAAAATGTTCAGCTAAATTGTTTCTGTTCGCTAGCTGGGACTATTTCACATTATCACTTCATAAGTAGTCATTTAGTCAGTCAGTCGGTTAGTCAGTCAGTCAGTCAACTAGTCAGTCTACCAGCTAATCAATCTCCGGGTTGGTCAATTTGTTTAAAAATTTGAATGATTGTAATTTGTAATCACGCATCTTTTTGTGTAATTTATGACTTTCTTGACAAAATAGAAATCTAATCAGTCAGTTGGTCAGTCAGTCAGTACTTAGTCAGTGTGAGCCAACCAACAAGTTATCCAGCTAGCCAGTCAGTTGTGTCCTTATCACTTTGCTTGCCAGTGAGTGAATAAGTAAGCCAGTCAGTCAGTGAGTTAATTCAAAAGTCAGCTAGCGATGGTATCAATCATCAACAGGAATTAATTAATCGGTCAATCAGTGAGTCAGTCTGTTAGAGAGTAAGTGAGTGAGTTAATCTGTCGATGTTGAGTTAATCAGTGTATCTGTCGAATCTTCTCCAAAGGACTCAGATGTAGAAACATTGGCGTGTGGCAGTACTTACCCACTGAAAAAGGAATCAATGCTTCATTATTTACAAGTGTTCCCTTGCTATCCAGGAATCTCTCGGGCTCAAAGTTTTGAGGATTTGGGAAGTACTTCGGGTCATTCATGATGTTAGCCATGTGAGGTATTACCATGGTTCTGGCAGGTATGTTGAACCCCCGAAACTTCACACCTCTGGTTGTGGCATGTGGTAGTCCCAGCGCTGAGCCGTTGCCTGTGAAAGAAAGAATTTAATAACTTCTAAAGCCTTTTCAATGGATAAACAAATTTTGGTTTAACCCTTATAGGGTCCCTGGGGGTAAAAAATTACCCCAGGCCGGTTTTTTGCATTTTACCCATTTACCATACGCATCCCAGTAAACCTTTTCTATGACTTTTTCTAAATATGTTTTGTGCACAAAATACTTTCAGTTATTTATTTTAGGCGCATTGTCTCACCACGAAATAAAAGTGAAAATACAATATGTCGATTTTTTAAAATTGGCGAAACTTTACTTCGCTTGTCTATACATTTATACGGGCGATGTATCTGATAAAACAAAATGTCAGTTACTCAAATTACTCCGCCTAAAAGAAGAAAGTAGTAGACAATAAATTCAAAATAACAATGATTTTTGCACACGCGCTAGCAGTGTCGGTTGTCTACAGTTATTCCTGCATACATAAGGGAACGTAACTAAGTGAATTTAAATTTCGTATTACTAGTAAGTCACATGTCTTTAAACAGAGGTATAATGTATCCTATGGTGATCAGCATAACCACAAATTATGCTGTTGCTGTTGCTGTTTACTAATGCAACACGGCGGTTTATGAAAAGTAGTTTACGAATTATGGTGGGGGTAATTTTTAACCCCCCCCCCCGGTTGCCAAAACCGGTTGTAAAAAATCGTGACCCTATAAGGGTTAAGGTAATAGCACACTTTCGATTTTTGTTAGTCCAAACTGTTGGCAAAATTCTTCAAAATTTTTTAACTAGTTTCTTTGTCTGGCTATATAGTTTTGTTGGCGCAAGTATGAGATAGGCCACAACGGATTTCCTCTGTACAAAACTAGTCCGGAATGCGAAGCATTTGTTTACTCGCTTATTTAGTTTTTTGCCCAATAGTTACTGCCAATATGTGTTCTTCAGAACGTTATTTTATTGTTGTCATGGAATCCATTACATGTTTGTGTTGTTTAGAACGACATTAGCAATGCCGTAGCGTCCGTTTTGTTTTAAAAATTTAGAATACGAAGCTATACTCTGTGACGTCAGAATATAAAAATGGCTAATAAAAAGTTATTAGGTACATGAACAAAACAACAACAAGAATGAGACCGGGCTTTGCAACAAAACACATTTGTTTATAAGATTACATCACAAGCAAGCTACCCAAAAATGAATGAATGAATGAATGAATGTGTAAATGAGTGAGTGAGTGAGAGAGAGAGAGAGAGTGGGTGAGTCAGTGACTGAGTGAGTGAGCGAGCGAGTGAGTGAGTGAGTGAGTGAGTGAGTGAGAAAGAGAGGGTGATTTGATTTTGATTTTGATTTAACTCTTTATTTCGAACCAGGTTCATAGAACACATAACAAACAATAATTACAAGACATACAATACTTATAACACCTCCTCTCAACACATGCAAATTAATACAAAAATAAATAAAATAACAGTACAATCTATATATATATATATACAATATCATACTCCCAGCCTGAGTCGTCACTCGTAATTTCTACCTAACACTTTCCTCCACTGGTCTCTTATGTCTGAAGTGTAAAATGCGTCACTGTTATTCAATGCGTTTATAAGAAGATTTGAGCTTTGCATTACTCTACTGTATAGACTGTATGCAGTTTTCCTATGTATTACATCAAAGTATAAAACGTCGTGGTCTACTGAAATGGTCCTAGAACTATAATCATATGGGTAGTTGAAAAGTTTTCGTTTTGAAATGTTGTGAGCTACTTTAAGTTTGCTGAGACTGTAGTTATAAAAATGTCGCCAGGTGGCCATACCGTAGAAAGATTTACAAGAAGAGTTGAACAGATGAGTTTTGACATTAGGTGAACAATGATGAAATTTTTTAAGAATACGGTTCGCTCTAGCACAAAACAGACTTCGTTGTCTGATAACATCCATGTCATCTTTGTTATCACTGGTGATGATATGGCCAAGATACTTTTCTGTTTCACACGGTATAATTATTTTACCGGCTACCTCAAGTGAACGGAAATTGAACCCAGAGAGAGAGTGAGAAAGAGAGCGCGTGAGTGACTTCATGCCACTTGATTCATAAACTGCAAGGCATGCTCATTCAACTTCTGTCTCCTAAATTACGAAAGTGTGTAGCACATCAATGCCAAGAAGTGAAAACGACAGCTATGGAATTTCAGTCAAAGAAGAGGCCTAAGTCCAACATCAAACGTGCTCCTCTGATATACCTGGTTTAGCTAGAATAAGTTATCAGTCTAACTCTTAGACTGTTAACTTGCTTAAGTACACAAATACCTTAATTCATCAATCCTGAGGTATGAAAAATAGCCTGGTACTAAGTTTTGCGATAAGGAGTTCTATAAATGTATGCACAGGTGACAAACAACTCAGTCAGGTGACCTTGGAAATTTCATTTTGCCAGGTCATTTCGTTCAAGTTTCTACTGCTGGTTAAGTAGATAACAGAAATGCGAATAAAATGACCTGCCAAAACGAATTTTCCAAGGTCATTACTCTCCATTGTTTGTTACCTTACGTACATTTATAGAACACCTTATCCTAAAACTCAATAGCACGTTATTTTACCATACAATTGGTGAATAACGGTGTTTGTTTGCTGTGCACATATTTATAGAAATTGTCATCAAAAAATGGCATAAAAGAATTTGATATCTAGACGCACCACATCTGTAGATCTCTTGGATTGTTGCCATTGCGTACGGCATGTTGTCTTTGTCGTTCATAGATGGCTGTCGCGCAGCACCGACAATCTCATCAACTTCTTTCTGAAATCGACGTTGTACCTGCAAACCAGCAAATGGTACCTGGTTTCAAACCTATTCAAAAAGAGCAATGAGGAGACTCGTAAATATTGTTTTTCCCCCGAATTTCATCCAAAAGCAAGGAAATCATTTTCTTCCTGGCTTACAATACGATATAGCTTTTTATAAATATAATTTGCAATAGATATTGTAAGTCGACGACGATGATGATGATGATAATAATAGTGATAATGACGACAACAGTGCTGATGGCAATGGTTGTAATAATGATGATGACGACGACGACGACGACGATGATAATAATGATGATGACGAAGACGATGATGATGATGATGATGATGATGATGATGATGATGATGATGATGATGATGATGATAATGACGACAATGATGATGATAATGATAGTGATAATGACGACAATTGCTGATGGCAATAGTTGCAGTGATGATGATGATGACGACAACTGCTGATGGCAATGGTTGTGGTGATGATGACGATGATAATGATGTTGATGATGACGGTGATGAGAGGGCGGTGATGATGCTTGCGCACAGCTATATCTTTGCCAAAAACTTCAATTATCACTTAAAGGGCACAAACGTTTTTACACTGAAATCAATAATGCAGAACTTTTTACTCGATACAAGTCATTAAAGGTACCAGTAAACATTGTAAAGCTTATAAACCAGAGAAAATATTCACTTGGTGTGCCGTGACTGCTACTATGAAAGAGTGGGTCCAGGTCCCTTGAGCTCACCCCCTAAATCCGCCACTGGTTGTGAAGGCACCTAATGGGTTTGTTATTTGGGTTTTACCTTGGGGCTGCGGCTCAGGTAGATCATTCCCCATCGAATTCGAGTCGTTGTCGTTTCCGTTCCGGCAACCATGAAGTTGTGAATCACAATTTTCATCTCGTCTTCTATAACAACAAATCAACTTGTTACAAAATTAAAGCACAAGAAAACCCTCCACTTACATTGAGCTTAAAAAATTCTCTTGAAACTTTATGCCACTTACGTACTACCTTTTCGCATGCAGGGCTTGCATCGGCCGTAACGCTGTATAATACTTGTAAATTTAAACTCCCGCGATGACCGTTAGGTGCAGCCATTTTAATCGTAGGTCTTTTGAAACAAGTTTTGATGACATTAAGTAAAGTTTGAAAAAAATAATCAGAGTATTCGTAGGATGAACGTTGCTAATTCAGTAAAATTTTAAATTACTGTATCTTGTCAATAAGATTAAAAATACGTTTTTGGCTAGTGAGTGGCGACATTTTACCAACAGTGATTGGCGACATTTTACCAAATGGCGACATTGTTTAAGAAATGGCGTACAAGCAGGCTCGGATTACCCTATGGCTAGAGCCTAGGGGCCTTAAAGCTTGGAGAAGCCCTCAAACTCTGGTAACATTTGGTAAAAAAAATTCTTTCAATCAAGTACTCATTAATAAACAACTTATACTAGAATCATCTATGTACTGCTGTAATAAGCGTAATAGTACACTAATTGTATTAATTTCACATGCATTGGATTTCTGAATTAAGTAATAACATTGTACATTACAATGTACAATTTACACTTTGTATGGGCTTATAGGCTTATGTACATCGAGAATCGTTTCTGTTATCGTATCTATTGTATGGGTTTTGTAAATTTTAATTAAGTATTAACTAATGAACTAGTCGTATTTTTTAATTAACTATTTTGAGTTATTACATACTCGAACTAACTAATTGCATTTTCATCACTGCACATAGTGGAAATACTGTGATCAGTAATAGTTACTGTGTTGTAAATCAACTCAAAATAAATAAAGATTATATTTTAAAAAAATCGTTTTTCACTACGGTGACTTTGAAATAGGTGCTAATTTGGTTTGCAATAAATAGTAAAATTACAGGCGAGTGTAAAATAGTTTTCTTAAAAATGCTTTTATTGGCAAACAAAAGATAGCTGCTCTAGTTAAAATAATTTGCAGTAGGCTCACTTCAATCTATGTAGATGTCGCTAAAATATATTGCACGAGTAAAAGCTACAGTCAATCTGGTATATAAGGGAGACACCGGGACCGGAAAAAATCGTCCGTTATATCCAATGTCCGTTATAGCTGAAGTTGAGTCAGACCGAGAGTGTATCTAACTCTGTACTTTTCTGTACTTTTACTCATATTTTTATGGATCATTGCTACACATTCAGTGCAAACGGTATGTAGGAAGCTCCTTCAGTGATACGAGATGTATGAGACTGTGGCAACCGAGATATTCGAAGGTCGAGTTTGCGAAAAATTGAGGTTAAAAATCGACGAATTTCGCTTTGATCATAAGGTTCCTTATATGCGAGGTAATTTACCTGAGTTTCTATTACGCGGGACCTGAAGATATCGTCCCTTATAACCGAAAGTTCCTTATATCCGAGTACCTTATATATGAAGATTTCACATAGGAAAAGCGTTACGAAAAATCGGGACCAGTGTTGGTGGTCCCCTTATAAACGAGTATCTTATATGCGAGGTAATTTACCTGGGTTTCTATTACGCGGGACCTGAAGACATCGTCCGTTATAACAGAAAGTCCCATATATACGAAGATTTTTACATAGGAAAAACGTTACGAAAAATCGGGACCGGTGTTGGTGGTCCCTTATAAGCGAGTATCTTATACCCGAGGTTGACTGTATTCAAGATGGGTGCGGGTGAGTTAGAGGCTGGCTAAATCTGAGGTGGGGCCCATATTTTCATCAGCCTAAGGGCCCCAAAAGGCCTATCCTAATCCAAAGCCCAAAAAGCCTACAAGATCTTAATCAGAATACAGCTTAATTTCTACAGACCGCATATTGGGAGCAGCAAAACAATATTATTGACATCGTGCAGATTAAGTCAACAAGTTGCTGTATAACGTACGATAATAAGTAAATCAGGAGAAGGATGAGCAAGAAGTTAGGAGGCTATCTTTCTCGCGTTCATTTCCTTACCCTCCTTCTCACCCTCTAAACACAAATACGGTTCCTAGTGCCAGAAGACCTCAATAGAATCAAGTGTACGTATGAGCGTGATATATCACTAAAAGCAGACCAGTGCTTCTGCCTAGGTCTGAGCTGTTAGAGTGAGAATTCAGAGTTGCTCTACTAGGTGGCGTAGAGTGTTTCACTAGCAGGGTCTTGCTTGGGAACAAAATAAAATAAACCAGGTAAGGCTTTGGCAGGTTGTTAAAACTGTTACTATGACAACAGTATTGACAACGAGGCGTTGTCAAGTGCACGCAAATGATGCGTTGTAGGGCAAGCTTACCCTTTGACCTTTTCACGATCATCATCAATCAGTGGAACTGGGAAAAGGTTTATTACTCTACTATAAGAACCAGTTTCATGTGAACTTTCTTCAGCATGAATTTCTTACCACTTACTTGTAAATCCGGACAGCGGGCAGTCCGATTTCTGATGAATTTCGTTTATATAAGCATCGCAGAATCCCCGGATGTTGTTCCGGTCAAACGTGTTGATGTGCTGCTGAATGTGTTTGTTGATGAACTTGTAAGCACTGTTTCTGCAGTCTACTAACTGTTTTATACGTTTACGCAGCGAAGGTATGTACCTAAGACAAGACGAAATAACCTCAGTTTAAGTATTTATACCACAGCCTTCACAATTACAAACGGAAAGCTAGCTTGTTACAGGAAAGGAGTCACAATTACAAACGAAAAGCTAGCTCGTTCCAGGAAACGACTCACAATTACAAACGAAAAGCTAGCTTGTTACAGGAAAGGAGTCACAATTACAAACGAAAAGCTAGCTTGCTACAGGAATATGATTCACAATTACAAACGAAAAACTGGCTTGTTACAGGAATATGATTACCAATTACAAGCGAAAAGCTGGCTTGTTACAGGAATATGATTCACAATTACAAGTGAAAAACTGGCTTGTTACAGGAATATGATTCACAATTACAAGCGAAAAGCTAGCTTGTCACAGGAATATGATTCACAATTACAAGCGAAAAGCTGGCTTGTTACAGCAATATGATTCACAATTACAAGCGAAAAGCTGGCTTCTCACAGGAATATGATTCACAATTACAATCTAAACGCTGGCTTGTCACAGGAATATGATTCACAATTACAAGCGAAAAGCTGGCTTGTCACAGGAATATGATTCACAATTACAAGCGAAAAGCTGGCTTGTCACAGGAATATGACTCACAATTACAAGCGAAAAGCTAGCTTGTCACAGGAATATGATTCACAATTACAAGCGAAAAGCTGGCTTGTCACAGGAATATGATTCACAATTACAAGCGAAAAGCTTCCTTGTCACAGGAATATGATTCACAATTACAAGCGAAAAGCTGGCTTGTCACAGGAATATGATTCACAATTACAAGCGAAAAGCTGGCTTGTCACAGGAATATGATTCACAATTACAAGCGAAAAGCTGGCTTGTCACAGGAATATGATTCACAATTACAAGCGAAAAGTTGGCTTGTCACAGGAATATGATTCACAATTACAAGCGAAAAGCTAGCTTGTCACAGGAATACGAATCACAATTACAAACGAAGAGCTGGCTTGTTACAGGAATATGATTCACAATCACAAACGAAAAGCCAGCTTGTCACAGGAATATGATTCACAATTACAAACGAAGAGCTGGCTTGTTACAGGAATATGATTCACAATCACAAACGAAAAGCTAGCTTGTCACAGGAATACGAATCACAATTACAAACGAAGAGCTGGCTTGTCACAGGAATATGATTCACAATCACAAACGAAAAGCTAGCTTGTTACAGGAATACGAATCACAATTACAAACGAAGAGCTGGCTTGTTACAGGAATATGATTCACAATTACAAACGAAAAGTCGGCTTGTTACAGGAATATGATTCACAATTACAAACAGAAAACTTCATAGTTACATGAATTTGATTAACAATTATAAACAGAAACCTACCTTGTTATAGGAATGTGATTCACTATTCCCGTGGCGGAAATCAGCTTGATTCCCTGACTGATCTTTGCCATTATCTCCAGGAACTCAGGATCGTCGTAATCTTGTCTCTTCCCAAATATGACGGCTAGAATTATGTTTGTCATGGCGGCACTGACGGCGAACTGGGGGTCGAACGGTTTTCCTTTTTTCTGCCTAACGTAGTCTATGAATTCCCGGAATTCCCGGTGGATTTTTTCCTCCATTTTGGCTTTTCCCATTCCGAACTGGCGCAGTTTTGCGTAGGCGAACTTCCGCTGCTCACACCAGTGGGGACCTTCGGCATCAACAATACCTAATAGGAGAAAATCAATGGAGATCACTTTCACGTCTACGAACTCCATAACGAAGAAGTCCGGGGGAAAATTTGGAATTATCAACAACTATTTTACATCAGTGATGAAATCTTCTACATTTAATAAACCTTTTCACGGTTTCGTTGCGCGCACGCGCAGTTGCTGTAGGTCAAATGTTAAGTGGACCACAGCAATGTGTCTTAACTACAACCGTCACGTGACATGTGGGTAAAGTAAAGCCCAGTTCAGTAACTTCAGTTGTTTTCTTAAACTTTACTTGACTATGCGTTGGTCAGTACCTTCATGATCTTCACAACTAAATTTATGGTCAAGACATAAAACTAGAACAGTTAATGACTGCTGCATTATCAATTAAAAGCGTGGTTTTCAAAAACTATCTTGAAATGCTAACATTGTCGATTTACGTTATATACAGAACACAGAATAATTCATTTGTCTCAACAACATAGTAAAAATATCATTAAGAAATGATGTGACAGCTACGAGAGAGACAGAGTGGCGAAAAGTCCGAAAGGTCATCGAGTCTACCACCCTTCTACTAAGTTGATAACGAAGTTCTATTTAGATTAGCATTGTGAGCTATGTAAATTAAACGGTTTAGAAATTTAAGTGTTACTATATTTTATCTTAAGCATTATTCTTGTACACTGATAACAAAATTTTACTTTGATTAGCATTGTGAACAATGTAGATTAAACGTTAAAGATTTTAATGTTATTATGTTTTATCTTGAGCATTATTCTTGTACACTGATAGCAAAATTCTACTTAGATTGAACAATGTAGATTAAACGTTAAAGATTTAAATGTTATTATATTTTACCTTAAGCATTATTCTTGCACACTGATAACACAATTCTACTTAGATTAGCACTGTGAACTATGTATATTAAACGTTAAAGATTTAAATGTTATTATATTTTATCTTAAGCATTATTCTTGTACACTGATAACAAAATTCTACTTAAATTAGCACTGTGAACAATTTAGATTAAACGTTTTAAATTATTCAACATTTTGTCGTTTGGCATAACTGTTAGCTAATATTGACCACATGCAGCCATAAGTATAGCAAGGCATACACCACGTATCACACAACTCTTTATATAAATACCACAGATGCCACTTTATAAGAAACTTTATAACGAAAACCGGTCGCTAAGTGTTTGTGGTGCATTAAGAAAGTTCACGATACTACGTTGCTCAATAAACTACTATGACAAAAATATTAAAATGCGTGCTGTGGTAATTTTTTGACATTGCTTACTGCCAAGAACTGTAGCTTACTTAATTCATGACCGGTCCTATCCATGATACTCATACGCAATGATATGTTTAAACATTATTAATATTATCAAGATTAAAAAGAGATGTAGGTATTAAATTCAACACAATTTAATTTATAAATAAGACTAATTATTGTCTAAGGTTAATTATTTACACACGTAATTAGCAGACTACATAAAATTAAAATTTACACGATGCAATGTTAGCAACAGACAAAAACATTTAGGAACACTTTTGAAAGTTTCTGAAATTAATTATAAAAATGATTTTAATGAGAAATTATTAATTAGGGCTTACGACGTTATTTGCACATTGCCAATATATCATTTATGCTCTACATTATGATATACACCTATTTCATAGTCAAAATTATGGATATCTTGTATCAGTTAAATGTTTGCTTGCTTATAATGGCAGTTTGTTTGTTTGTTTATTTTCTTTCGTTGCTAACTTGCTAATAGGATATTTGCACATTTTTATTAACACAGTAATATTGCCAAGGTGTTGCAGTCTATGTTACGTCATTACGATTGATCAACTATTCGTTTAGCACTTTTTTATGAAATAAATTTTTCCGTAGTTTTTCATATTTTGTTTTTGTACCCACTGTAAAAGATCAATTGTTACAGCCTGCATATAGTTGACGGGTGGCAAAGCCCATGAAGAAAGCAAACTAAAATTTCACAAACCGTGCATGTTTCCACCATCTTTATGTCCCTTGGTTATCTGCAATAAATAAAACTCCGGTCTTCCTGCAAAGATTTCTCCTTGCGTCAAAAATGCGTCCTTCACCGCGGTGTAATCGTTCAGTATCACAGCGTGCCTCGGTCCCAAATATACGCTAAAAACGTTACCGAAATGCTGCGACATTTTCTTCAAATACAAGCTGGGGCTATTTCCCATGCTGGGCAAGTTGCCCACAACCGGTAGCGCCCAGGGTCCGGGCGGTAAACCCCGCGGTCTGGTAACTCTGCTTAGCACATAGCGGAGGAGAGCAGCAAGTAACACCACTGCCAATAACAACACTCGAAAACTGCACCACGGCTGTTCGAAAGCATTTAATAAAGCATCCATCTTAGGTAAGTACAAAACTCATCACAGTTGAAACGCAACAGAAATTTTCGATATTGCTATGCAACAAATTTTCACGTTGTTTCAACGTGTTAGTCAAAGGGAGTAAAACTAAATGCACGTGTGTACATTGTGATCTTTGTCGAGGCACGGGTAGTATGTGGTGCGATATATGGCATGTTATTTTGGCGTTCTCAACTGCCTTATCAACGCATAACTGTTTAAACATGGCAAATTATGGCACAAGTTCAAACCTTGCCGAGTTATTTGTTATGTACGCTATAAAGCCAAGGTACGTTAGCAGTAAAAGTCAGCAAACAAAAACACTTCAGATAGACGATAGTGCGATTATGCCTGCATTAGGGCAATATATCATGGAAAAAAATCTCACGTTTACAGTGATCAATTTATAAGTTTATTTATTTTCACTCTGCATCTAACAGTTATAATAAAAATACAGATAATTTCACTGAAGTAAATATAAATATAAAAGCAATATTATCCAGAAATTACAAAAGAGATTCTTATGCAGCATATACATGTGCAAATTAAATTACAGAGTAATTTTGATGCATACAGTTTGAGCCTAAAAGCTTAGCTTGACAGGCCAAACTGTACGTGGAAATCTTAAAGAAATGATTAAGAATTGAGATAATGATAATATATACATAAATGTGGGGGGGGGGAGTAGTGAATGAAAGATGAAATGGAGCAAGAACTAAGAAAAACTGTGATCATGATTATAAAGTGTTCAGTAACCTGTTGAGCATAGTCACGTTTTATTAAGATTACTGTAGAAAAAGAATGCAGGTGATTACCATTATCAAACTGTGTTACTCTCAATACTTTTGAAATATTTCTTTTCTGATGGTTTTTTAAAAGTTGAAAGGTAGTGACTACATACTACTTGCGTGTTTACTGTGTGGACTAATGAAATGTAGTTAACTTAGTGCATTTTTTGCAATTAAGTACATGAAAAACAAAGCTTGAAACTAGAGACATCATTAAAAGTAGGCAAGAGATTTACAAGTTTATATTGTAGCTTTGCTGTACTCGATGTCTTTGGAACTATTTATGCATGTTGCATGCTACAATTAATGATGGAAAGGCACCTATGGAAACACGCATGAACAGATGTTAAGAAAGATGAGGGAAAACAGGGGAAGGAAGAGGAAAAACAAAGGAGAGAGAGAGAGAGAGAGAGAGAGAGAGAGAGAGTCAGAGTGGAGAGAGCTATAGTGAGAGAGAGAGAGAGAGAGAGAGAGAGAGAGAGAGAGAGAGAAGAGTCAGAGAGGAGAGAGAGCTATAGTGATTTATATAAAATTTCTAGTAAATTTAAATAAACTATATTACACTTTTTAATAAACATTTTCTGAATATGATATGTATGTTACATGAATTGACAATTTTCTGATAGTCAATTCAGACAAAATTGCATTTGCCATGGAAACAATTTTTGCACTTCCTCCTCCTAGCATTGAGCTGATGTAAACAGACTTGTCTAATTAAATTAACTGGTGCAATAACAATGTACTGATCAGGTTTTTCTTAATCAACATGTCAAGGCCAGGTTCTCTAGTCCTGCAAAAGTGGCAATCTTGAACAAACATCTATGCAAGCAAGCAGTGGAGATTCCGTGGAGATCCATTCAGAGAACTGATGTCCATAGCTGTCAAATATCAAAGGAAGAGAATTAGAGCTAACATGCGTGAGTTAGATCCCTTGGCGCCCCGTCTTGCCGTATTGACATTCGATTCTCCTTCAGTAAATAAACAAGCACCTCTAGGACAAACAACAACAAGTGGATGATAAACACCCTCGCAAAAGTGCACTCTATGCCCTCACGGGTGAACATGGTAAACAGACATCACGGGTAAATACTCTTACCTTCATTAGCCACCGGATAAACATGGTAGTATGACAAAATGCACAAAAGAAATGTCCATTTAACAGCCAATTATGATCAAGCACTCAAGGTTTATTCACAATTTCCAAATGTTTCTGCTGCATTTATTAGCCCTGCCGATTCCTGATAGTGTACATTCATCTCCAAACTTATTACAGCTGTGTTTTATGCTGTAAACCGCCATTTTGAAAGAAGTTAATTTAACTCAAAAATATCTAGTGGCGATTGCTACACAAGTCAGCGTGACCAGTAACTTTCTTTTGGCCCAACAGGTATCCTTTTTCCTCCAAGATGGCACCATAACATTATGGAACTATGGAGGCAAATCTAAAGAGACCATGTTGCCATACAAGAACGTGTGACAAGTCGCTGTTATTTATTTGTACGAAGCTCCTGGTTGTTAAGTGTAACCTAAAATCAGATTTTTTAACAAAAAATAACATGCCACCGTATAGGAACGTATGCCTCTTCTTCAAAATAACTCCACATGCTTGCCCTGGTGTTACACGCAGCGTGATAATAGACACACACACACATCGGAACTAACAGATCTCCTAACACAGATTAATTTATAATAATCGTTTATTTACGACAGAGGTAATCTCTCTGCCGCAACAATAAATACAGTAGAGATCCTATGTCAATTACAATTCAGTTGACTCCAGTTACTGGTACTTATTGCGATATTTCGATTTCGACAGTGGAATAGTGTTACACGTACATGCTTGTCGAAGTCTAACATACAAAAAAGGGGAGACTCGCACTGTTTCTCGAAAAGAGGTACAGAGACACACCGTTCAACTTTGATCAACCCTTATAGGGTCACGATTTTTTACAACCGATTTTGATAATTCGTAAATTACTTTTGATAAACCGCCGTGTTTCATTAGTAAACAGCATAATCACCACCATAGGATACATTATACCTCTGCTTAAAGACATGTGACTTACTAGTAATACGAAATTTAAATTGACTTAGTTACGTTCCCTTGTCTATGCTGGAATAACTGTAGACAACTGACATTGCTAGCGCGTGTGCAAAAATCATCTTTATTTTGAATTGTCTACTAGTTTCTTCTTTTAGGTGGAGTAATTAGAGTAACTGACATTTTGTTTTATCAGATACATCGCCCGTAAAATGTATAGACAAGCGAAGTAAAATTTCGACAATTTTAAAAAATCGACATATTGCATTTTCACTTTTATTTCGTGGAGAGACAATGCGCCTAAAATAAATAACTGAAAGTATTTTGTGCACAAAACATATTTAGAAAAAGTCATAGAAAAGGTTTACTGGGATGCGTATGGTAAAAGGGTAAAATGCAAAAAACCGGCCCGGGGGTAATTTTTTACCCCCGGGTGACCCTATAAGGGTTAATTCAATGAAATTGGCTTCGGTCACAGTTACACTCCATGTTGTTTAACCAAGTGATTTAAATCTTCACTTGCATTTGATGATACTGGAAGAGATACAAATTGGTCAGTGATGAGAATGCAAACTAGTAACTCCGGTGCAATATGCAACCGACGGACGGACATCAGCAAATAGTTGAACGTCTCTGACAAAGTCCAAATATTCGGGGAAACGAATTCCATTTCTTTTCTTTCTAACAAACTTGCTTTGCACAAACGTTACAATAGTGTCTATATAACTTGGCTACTGTTGTCAACACCATATAGGGAAACACTAGAACAATCTGCCTCAAAGAGGTTAAAAAGTCTATTACATATCCCTAAAAAGAAGACACAGATGGCTATACACAGTTATAAACTTCGTGAACCTAAGCATTGAGGTTATGTAGTATATACTCTACATTACAAAGCTATTAGCATTTCACATTTTTACAGTCACAATTAAAACAAATATATGTTATGTTCATATAATACTATAGTAGCACCAAGCCTGAAAGCATCAGAAATACAGCAAACATGGTGTGAACACAGCAAATCACCGTAACTATCGCACGTCAAACGCAAACGTAAAATCAGCAAACACGTTGTTGCAGAAATGTGCGCTGATCCGTCGTCAACCACCGTGAGTCGTAATTCTAAACCGAGAGTCCGCCTTTCGCTAAAAACCGGGGCAATGATCTTAGTTTTTTCGCTCAATAGAATCATTGTTGTGTGTGCATCCTCTTTCTGCAATTATATTCTGTCTGCAAGCTGTGTGGAAGAAAAGTGCTTAAACATGAGCAAAATGGCAGCCTTCGTTTGATCAACACAGCAATGACTTTTTGACAGGATTTCATGTAACATCACGTCACCCCTGGTGGTAAAGTTATGCCTGGCGAAAGAGTCACTTCTGGTGGTAATGCCTCCTCTGGTGCCTGTGTATCTACAGTTTCTTTTCTTCTGAATGCTAGATGACTTGAAGGTATTTGTGAAGTAAATTTTTTGTTTTTGCTGACATGTCATCTAAAGCACACATGTGTAAAGATACTTTTCTGAAAATGTTTGCCAATTTCTGTTTGCTTACAGATTGTTAGAACTGTCATTGATCAGTGCCAGCAGGTACAGTGACATTAATCAGGGTCTGAAAGCTGGTACGTATATTGCCCATGTATGACTCAAGAACGGTTACAAAGGTAACAAAGTTTTGCGAACAAAATAGAGTTTTCTTTTGCTTCCATTTGGATGTTGTTTGGACAATTGTTAAAGCAAACGAAAGCATTCTTCTCAGATAAAGTTTAAGGAATTTGTCTTGAAATTTTATCTCACTTTAATGCTGTTTTATTGCATACAGAGCTTATGTTAGCAGTAACGCTGTATAGAAGTTGTAAATTTAAACAAGTTTAAATAATATTGCGTTTGAAAAATATAACCAGTACATTCATAGCACACGCTTCGCTAACTAAGCAAAAGTTTAAATTAGTTTATATTCATAATAAGATTAATTGTGTTTTCGGTGAATCAGTGGTGCACACTGGGATGGCGATGCAGTGATGTTTTATCAAGTGATGCGATCATTTTATTAAAGCACAAGAAAACACTTCAGAAATATAAACCTTAAAAAAGTCATCTGGAAATTTTATATCACTTACATACTGCCTTTTTACATGCATGATTTCAATCGGCAGTAACTCTGTATAAAACATCTAAATTTAAACTCTTGCGACGGCCATTAGACGCAGCCATTTTAATCATAGGTCGTCTCATTGTTACGTAGGAAGTCACAATGCATGGACAACATGGACGACGTTAACTCGTCAGCTACACTGTAACTTTTCCCTGTCTTCGAACATGTCTAGTTTCCAATTGAAGTCTTTCTTGAGTTTAGGCGGCATCCTGAGTGCAGCTTCTGAAAAAGACACGAAAACACGACATCAAAGACAAGACGTTTCACTAATCGTTTGGAACTAGAAATGCGTGTGAGCAACAGCCAATATAAACTTTTCATCCTCGACCATCATAGTAATTATGCAACTACAAGATTTGTGCTATATTATTTCTACAGCTTTACTATCCTCACAAAGACACTCAAAACGGTGCCATAAACCATCAAATATCTCGATAAAGTTCTTGTTGTCATACCCAAAAATGGTATAAGCCTGGTGTACCTATGTGCACAAGTAAGTTCAGCATTGTTCACATACAGTCAACCACGGATATAAGGGACACCCCCGGACCGGAAGAAGCCGTCCCTTATATCCAATGTCCCTTATAGTCGACTCCATATGACTCTAGAATTGCTTTTTTAAGTTAACGTTTGAATACATGTCCTGATTTCGCACTTTTTATTTCTATGCAAAGTTTATATCATATTAGGGCCCTGTGAATGTTAAATGATGTCTGGCTGTGGTTATTCTGCAGTACTGCAATTTAAATTCATTTGACCTAGTACTATGAAATTTAACATTTAATTGAACTGGATTATAGATTTATAGTCGATGTCCCTTATAGTCGAAGTTGAGTCAGACCGAGAATGCATCTAGACCTGTACTTTTTTTACCCATATTTTGTGGATTATTGCTACACATTCAGTGCAAACGGTATGTAGGAAACTCTTTCAGTGATGCGAGATGTATGTGACCGCGGAAACCGAGCTGTTCAAAGGCTGCATTTGCGAAAAACTGAGGCTAAAAATCGATCAATTTCGCTTTGATCATAGGGTCCCTTATGTGTGAGGTAATTTACCTGGGTTTCTATTACGCGGAAACCCGAAGGTATCATCCCTTACAACCGAAAATCCCTTATATCCGAGTACCTTACGTACGAAGATTTTTACATAGGAAAAACATTACGAAAAATCGGGACCGATGTTGGTGGTCCCTTATAAGCGAGTACCTTATACCCGAGGTTGACTCTAAACACATGATTTATTTTTGAAAATGGTCATTCTTCCATTCCGTCAGTGCTACTGTTGCTTTTTGCATGTTTGCTAAATGAAATATTTACATGCACTTCTCGGTGCAACGTCTTAGGCAATAGATAAGGCATGTGAGTATACCAAAGACTGTCGTATAGCAGAACACCATGCTTGACGAGTTTTAAAAATGTTAGAATCTCTGTCTGCCCATCAGAAGTCTGTGTTTTGACAACGTTACTCCTTTTAATTCAGTAAACACTTAAAATGTTAGAGTACAGTGTTACAAAGTCTGTGAGCTAACCTACTAACCTAAGTCCCAAGCACTCGGAACATGGACAAATAAACATGATCGAAAATTATTCAAAGTGAATGCAAAACTGCAAAATCTATTCACCTTTGCACGATCACGGTCTGTCTGAATTTATCTACAGATACTAATCTGAACAGTTAGAACAGCTAAACAACTAACAGAAACCAACACAACTGCACTACTAAACAGTGTGATAATGTCCCACTTACAACAGCTAAACAACTGAGAGAAACCAACACAACTGCACTACTAAGCAGTGTGATAATGTCCCACTTACCCTCGTAACACTTTGCTGTCGGTTTTGGTTTGTCTCCTTGCAAAGCAGCTATGATACTATTTGCTGTAGCATCCGGACCAAAAATCTGATAAAATGAACACACAGGTTAGAATAAAAACCATTTATCTGCTCGCGCTATTTCTTTTGCTCTACAAAGTGTTCACCTATTTTTTGCATCGACATCTATCTTTCAGTCATTTTACTCCCTCTCTTTTTTTCTGATTCTCTCACCCTACCTACCTCCCTCCCTCCCTCCCTCCCTCCCTCCCTCCCCTCCTCTCTTCTTCTCCCTCTCTCCTCTCTCCTCTCCTCTCTCTCCTCTCCTCCTCCTCTCTCCTCTCTCTCTCTCTCTCTTCTTTTTTATCTTCTCCTGCATCGCAAATAGAGGTTTAATAAACACTTATAATCACCCCTCCCCTCTCCCTCTTCCTCCTTCCCCCACCCCTCCCCCCTCTCCTCCTCTCTCTCTCCTCTCTCTGTTTCGGTCCTCCTCTCACTCTCTCTATCTAATCCTCTCTGCCTGCAAATAAGAGGTTTAATAAGACTTATGACATAATCCCCCCCCCTCTCTCCACAGTTGCAAATAAGTACTTAAGAGAGAGGGGGGATTATGTCATAAGTCTTTATTAAACCTCTATTTGCAGGCAGAGAGAGATGAAAAAGATAGAGAGAGTGAGAGAGAGACCGAAACAGAGAGAGAGAGAGAGAGAGAGAGAGAGAGGGGAGGGGTGGAGAGGAAGAGGAAGAGGGAGGGAGGGAGAGAGAGGGGTGATTATTGTTATAAGTCTTTATTAAACCTCTATTTGCAGGCAGAGAGAGATAAAAAAGATAGAGAGAGAGAGAGAGAGAGAGAGAGAGAGAGAGAGAGAGAGAGAGAGAGAGAGAGGGAGAGGAGAGAGAGAGAGAGAGAGGGGGGAGAGGGAGAGGGAGAGAGAGAGAGAGAGGGAGGGAGGGAGGGAGGCAGGCAGGGAGGGAGGGGGAGGGAGGGAGGGAGGCAGGGAGG
>JAQGDQ010001757.1:0-26544 GCA_030141605.1 Tubiluchus corallicola
CTGCAGCCACAGTAACAGCTACTCTGACCAGGCTCAACAACACTGACTTTTGGCATAAGTCAGCATTTGCAAACCAACAAGCAGTTATACTTGCCATAAATCACTCAGTGTAATAAAAAATTGCGAAAAAAACGTTTTTTAGTATTTTCAAGCAGAAAAATGGTCAGAAGATAACATGTTCAAATTATATAGAAATTTGAGTACTACCCAAGTTGTGCAAATATGAGGAAAGCGTCCAAAAAAGATGGCCATCTGTTGACCAAATGAATGGATATTTAGTCATGACTCTCTTTTGATTTAAATGCATGATACTTTTGTTTTGCACAGCACTAAAGTTTATTAAGGTAGTCATTTAATATGAAATTCGAAATTCGACCAATATGACTGCAATTTTTGACATTTTCAATAATTTTCCATTGGCTCCATATCTAAAATTAATCAACTGGTTGGGTATTAGCATCGTGCAAATTTCATGATTTTAAGGCAAAGCAAGCATTTCGTCATTTTGTGCAACACTTGCAGACATGTTGCCTGCCATTTTTAAATTGGGTGTAATCATAGGGGCATATAATCTTCAGACATGGCCTTGGAAACCTATATTTAGACACCAAAATCTTTATCCTGAATGCTTTGATAGCTAAGATGTAGCCCTTATAAGCTAGAAACAGCCATATTGTTAGCCATGTCAAAAATTGCAGTCATATTGGTCGAATTTCGAATTTCCATATTAAAATTGATCACCTTAATAAACTTTAGTGCTGTGCAAACAAAAGTATCATGCATTTAAATCAAAGAGAGCTTTCTGGTGACTAAATATCCATTCATTTGGTCAACAGATGGCCATCTTTTTTGACGTCATATTTGCACAACTTGCAGTACTCAAATTTCTATATAATTTGAACATGTTATCTTCTGGACCATTTTCTGCTTGAAAATACTAAAAAACGTTTTTTTCGCAATTTTTTATTACACTGAGTGATTTATGGCAAGTATAACTGCTTGTTGGTTTGCAAATGCTGACTTATGCCAAAAGTCAGTGTTGTTGAGCCTGGTCAGAGTAGCTGTTACTGTGGCTGCAGTACCAAAACTTTGTTTTGCCAAGGCGTTTTCAGAAGCCTGTTCATGATATCTCAAAGCACCGAATAAATCCCATCTACTGAAAAAAACTAATACATATACCATGTAAAATAACACTGATACTATTAACTATTGTTATTGATATATGGTATCCTAAACGAGTCTTCTTTGTTGCACCCTGGATTAATCTATTCTACGTGACAAACTGAGTTCTAGTTTAAATATTTTTCAACAGTATTGCTTGTAAATTTTGCAATAAAAAAACAAAGATTCATTTGGATAGCATATAATCAGAAGCAAGAGTCAATAACATCAATTCTAATCTTCGTGGTGTGAGTTTTAGAACCGTGTTATTAATAATTTGAGCTTATTTATTGAACTAGAGTATTCTTCGACTAGAGTCTCAAGATCGTCTTTGTAAGACCAGCAAAGTTTTTGGGTTTCATGCTGCAATGTTGTAACAGTTTCATTGGCCAGACTGCAGGAAGAGGTTTATTTTCGTTTACGCAACCATCTAAGTACCAAGAGTGAATTCTATTTGGCACAAGCTGCTTAGTGTAGTTCTAGAGTAATAATTTCAATGTTACCAATTGTTAAAAATTGCAAAACTGCTGTCTCAATAAAAGAAACTCTTCGGAAGATTTTTCTCTGCTTGCCCTTTAATCTAAAGTTGTACTTATTTTGAATTGCCTGTTGAACCTGGCTTCGTTATATGAATTTAGTAGGTCAACCAATCAGAATTGAGCACGTTTTTTAGTCTACTCATTGGAAGCGAAGAAATCGCCACGTCTTTTACTTTTTCTATATTATTGAATTTAAGATAAAACATTTTGTGCTTACTTCAAAACAGAAACATTTCACATTACAAAGTGAGAACTCATCACTCAACTTAAAAAAATGAGGGATGTTGTTATAAGTAAGTTCTATATTAAATCAGGTAATTTTTTCTCTTCCAGAATAGCGTTATTTCTAAGCAGAAGTCTGAAACCTCTCACAGGACGTCAGTCTATGTGTAAGAAGAAGTTCGAATCAGAAAGCTGTTCCCTTGTAGTAAAGCAATTTTCTGGCTTACCCTAAAAATTCGCATGAAAACTAATTATGGTGCTTTCTTTTAGAAATTGGGCCACAGAATACGATATCCAAATCATTGCACTCAAAAAGGTTTAATTATGACGTCAAGAAGATGGCCACCATTAGACTAAAGAAATGCACATCTGGTCTACCAGAATAGTAAAAAATGCCCATTTTGACTCAAGAGTATGAAACCATGCAAAGTGCTAGAATCCATTAAAGGAATTAAATTTGAATATGGACTCAAATTTATCCAATATGGCCGCAGTTTCCTAGCTGGCTGACAAAATGGATGTTGCTAGCTTAGAAGGGACATATCTCTGCTTTTAGTGCACAGAAGATAATATCTTGATGTTTAAATATAGGTTTTCAATGTATATGAATCCATTATCTGGTGCTTAAATGCCACCACGATATTAGTGCATTTCAAGCTGGCTAAGATGGTTTCAAATGTTTCATAAGATGATGGAATTGCTCGCATTGGGTTAAAAGCCTGAAATTTTGCACAATGCAATGGTTGGATGTGAAGCCAATTGAGAATTATCCAATATGGGCACAACATTCATGGTGGCCAACAAGATGGCTGTTGCTAGCTTATACCATATTTTAGGAATTGTGTACAAAGTCTTTCTGTTTTGTCAACTAACATTTATGTACTGTCACAACGTAGCAAGGTTATGTTTAAATGCTTGTTTCTCAAATATGTTTCTCAAATGAACATTATAGGTACAATATTATATAATGCATTAGCCATATTCCTACACTCTGCTTAATCTCTGGACCAGGAAAACGTCTCAGGCATGTAGCTTTTCATGAAATTGTGTATGATGTTTTCTCTTAAAAGAGTCAGTTCTGTCAAATTGAACTAGTTGAGATTAGATTTTAGATTTTTCCTTGAAAGGAAAAAGATGGTCTACATGGAAGCACCGAAGATATTTCATTTCTCAAAGCATTGTCCCCACAGCTAAGCAACTGACTTAGCACCATTTCGCTTGCTAGCAACAACTTTAGCAAGTTGTTGATAATCTTTTGTTGCTTTGGAATACAAAGTCTAGTTAATTCAGTAAAATCTTTCTAGCCTGACTCATTGTGATGGTAATATTTTTTTACTAACTCAATTTTATTATAATGAGGGAACCGTTTTTATGACAAATAAAGAATTAATATATATATTTACGGCAGGGATCAATCCCTGTGTCCCAACAGTTCTGCTTAATTCACAACCTGTTCGCTTTGCTCCAACATTGCATCTAATGACTATGTACATTTTGCACAATTATTACATACTGTGTCAACAATCACATTTATGCATGTGTTGGCTTTGCCATACTGGAATACACCATTACCTCTAGGAATATTGCTTAGAGACACCAAATGTTTCTGTTAACTCTTACTTACTTACCATGTAGACCATCTTTTATGAAAACTATTATGAAAAACTATATATCCGAGACATTTCTTTGTTCCAGACATTACAGCTTTGCAATGTATGGATATTATATAATATTGTACCTGTAATATTCATTCAAGAAACCATATCAGCATTCATATGTAACCTTGCTACATTGTGACAATTCGTGCATGTTAGTTGACAAAACATGTAGTCTTTGTTCACAATTCCTAAAGGATATGGCACGTATAGCCATGTTTGATGCTTCTAAGGCAAAGCAAGCATCTCCAACATTTTGTTTAATATTTGCAACCATCTTATCTGTCATTTCGAAATTGGGTCATATTATAGGTGCGTTTAAGCAACAGATATGGATTCAATGATCTTCAAATGCTATATTTAGATGCCAAAATCATTATTCTGTATGCTTTTATAGCTAAGATATAGTCCTTAAAACCTAACAACAGCCAATTGTCAGCCAAATTGAACGAATTTCGATTCGAAGAACGAATTACTGCCATAAGAGGCAAACAGCAACTAACCAAACAACATGTGCTGAAGCATGTCTTCTATTGTAGTGGTAAAAATACCTTAAATAAATAGTTGTCCCCCACTGTAGCCCTAACGATACACTCATATTTTACTTATTGTGCTAGTTTTTTTCTGTGCCATTTTCACCTACTGTTCCACTTGTGCCATTTTCTCCCTGTGTCATTTTTACCTACATTCAACACCTACCTACAAGCATGGCTGAGCTTGGTGCAAATCCATTCACAAGCGCTAATATTATAACGAAATCCAAGAACAAAAATTTTCTTTTCGATTGTTTTTTTTACAAAAAAATGTTTCTCTCAGTTCTTGGGATGTCGGAAATATTAAAATATTTGTGTTACTCGGAGGTGTAATCTTGTAAACAAACAAATTTCATCATTGTGTAGGTTATTCTAAATTTTGTCCACCGAATTCTAAAATGTGTCATGTGACCTAAACAATGTGCATTCATTCTATAACCCTAAACGCACATGTGTTAACAGCTTAACACCATCACTTTGGGAGCAGAAATCATGACATAATATCATGCGTTATTGCTTATTTAACACATATTTATTTATTTATTTATTTACATATTTATTTAGTTAACACATACGCTAGTCGTTTCACATAGGCTCAACAGTGTGCAAAATGTTTTTCTTGTTGCTTTTTTGGGGCATGGTGTGAATTGGTTTTTTATATTACGGTGTCAAAATAGATCACAATTTGTGTAAAACTGTGAAATATCTTAACTGAACGATGAAAGGGTATCTTCTAAAACATAGCATGTTACTTCAAGTTTGTGGACTTCACAAATCTGTTTGAGGGAAACAGATAACTGTGCACGTCCTTGCATGTGCGCCCATACCAGGACTTTTATACAACATTCTTCTTTTTTTTCATCTTCTTCATTTTGTAGATTTAATGCAACTATCTTCTTTAATACACTCCACCTTATCTAACTGTCGCGCTTGATCTTTTTTGTTTGCTTAGCGATGTTTAGTACATACTGTGTTTCATTTCAAAGTTTGTTTTGTTTGCATAATATTTATTTCATTTTATTGTATCTTTTACTCTCATGGCAATATTATTATTTGCGTTTTATTCTAATGCCTTTTGTTTTACTTCTCTTACTGTTTAGACTTTCTTTTATTCGATCTTCTTCAATATTATTGCGATTTTTTGCTTTCTCGTTCCTAGATTTAATTCTCTCCTATCTGTGTAAACGTTGAGATATTGTCCTATTAAATAATGTCCTCTTCTCCATATTGTTTGTTTTTTTCTCGCTGAGTACCTTAAATGCCTTTCCTCGGCTTATGGTCAGTATCGTACTACAGCCTGTTTAAGCAATTGAAAAGTAACAAGTGATTTCAGTGGAGTCAGACATCTCCTTATTGACTGTATCGGTCAGTGAGCATTCGATCTTCACGTGTACAGACAGGACATCTCGTGATGCTGCTATTCTCTGATATTCTCTTACTGCTCGTGGCATTCATTTCATTAATCTTTGTCCATTATTTCAAATCATCTAATCATTTCATATTCTGTCTTTGTCTAATTTTTCTTCCTTCTATATTTCTCCTTTGCCAATTCTAAACTTTTCTTATTCTTGTTTTTTTTCTTGTCAGCAAATGTTAAACATGCGTGTGCAACATGGTGTTTCTAAACGATATCTTTAGTCTCTGGTGACTTAGTTGTGTCTGCATTCAGTGTACATGACTGATTTTTGCGAAGATTCTCTGTTACCTTAATGGATTTTGTCCCAACCCTGTATGAAAAAACTACCCATACACTACTTATTTCTTGGTTTTTATGCTAATTTTTGTAATTTGGATACTAATAATAGAAACTTTATAACCTTCCTAAACATCTCAATCGTGTAAACAAGATGGACATACTGAACAAAAGTACCAAGCCAAAAAATTTTTTCTAATTAAAAAAATAATTTGGGACTAAAAGGGTTAACTTCTCCTCACATTTGCCATCATTTGATATCTTGCAGCTTGCTCCACATATAACAAAAAAGCTTCTCACCATTGCAATTAATTTCTCTGCTTTCTTTGGTCTCTCTCTCTCTCTGTCTTTAAAAAGAAATGTACTAATATTTCTGTTGAGGTTTTGCTTTTTGCAAATAACGCTGTATTATCGTTGTTTTTGATGTTGAAAAGCGTTAACGAAAGAGATTATTCCAAGCACGAAAACATGTCTCTGGCTATGCTGAAGAGTATAGCAAATGGCGGCCATCCAGCTAGTGGCAATATTGTATTCCCTGGTATTTCCTATTCTAAGTTGTAGGCTATGGTATTTGCATGTCTAAAACTTTTTATTTGATTTTGGTTAAAAAAACTGGTGTCTTTGCCGCGATCAGACAGACAATAAGTTTTGCATTTAGTCATCAGAACAGAAAAATGATGATTTTAAAAGTTTGCATTTTGGTTGAAGAACTCCCACCATATCGCATCTCCTTCAGTTGATGTTCTACTTGCTCTCGGGAAAGTCTTTTTAACACTAGAACTGCAGAAAATTCAACACTATTAGAACCTTAAACTGAAGCTGTATCTGAAGCTGTCAAATTCCTCCTCAAAAATTGCTCTTAGAAATGATAATTAACTGGAAATAAAATGCGTCTGAAGATTAAAATTTCCTAAGTCGTGCTTTATGTCGTATTACAACATTTATTTGCAATTCTTACAACAATTACAAGAGCATGTTTGATATACATTATGCAACATACGCTGTGACGTTTTACAGAGATGGTTTAATAAAGAACGTTATACCCTGTAGAAATAGAACTGTGTAATGAATTAATAAGTAATATAGACAAGCAGATAATCAAACAAAGAAGAAATGGATGAATGAATGAATAATAGAATGACTAAATAAATAAGAGAGCAAATAAGTAAATAAACGAACGAATAAACGATCTAGCCAACTAGCCTAATAAAAAATATATGAACAACGAACACAAAGACAAACAATATAACAAACGAACAGATTGACAGACAAACACATACTTTTTAAATTTGAATTTTCACCTTAAAACTTGCCTAGCTTTAGTACAACATACGGAATATTTTGCAGTTGTACTGTATTACATTTTTCACTCTTGCAAATATGTGCAACAAGTTTGCAGAATACTATTGCTGTTGATAATTTGGATAGTTTGTGATGTCATCAATAGTTGGGTTCGCCTGCCGTTGATTAAGTTTTTTATCTGTCACTTAATTATTAGAAACGCTTTTGCAGTATTAATTGTGTTAAAATGTACAAATTTTTGGACTTGAAAATGGGGTAGCGCATGAAAAACCAACCAGTTTTCGTTTGCTCGTGCCCTCACAAAGATATTATTACCACCTGTGTATTACTACACTAGATCAATCTACATTACTAAGGTAAAAAGTCTAAATAATTTTGCATAACTCTGGGAAATCTTGGACACCTCCTCTGTGATTCGAAACCAACAACTTTGGCTTCCAGGCAGGCCTGTAGCTAAAGTTAAAGTTAATTTGCTGACGTTTTGTCACCCACCTTCACACTTGCAGGGAAAAATGACTGTTTTTCTCGTTGAATTCCTTAAAGGTGAAAAATGCTATACTTACTTGTTTTATGCGTCTTATTTTCTGTTTCTTAGATGTTGGTAATTAGCCAATGGTGACACTTCATCACTGGAATATTCCACAAGCTTTATAGGACAAGTATAGAGGTTGGCTGTATGATGAAATGAATAACGATTTTAAAGACTTTGTGGATGTTTGTTTTGAAAAGTTTGGAGATCGCGTAAGTCTTGAAGCAAAATTTAGCTTTCACAGTTTTTAACTTGTTGTAACTAATAAAAGTTACATTAAAATTCTGAGTAAGCTTTTTCATTTATTTTGCTTTCGAGATTCTTCAAATTATAATTACTTTCAAAATGAAACAGAAACTCTTTTTTTTAATCACTATTTCAATGTACAAGTGATGAATGTTTTGCAGAATGTTATAGTTTAGAAATAGTTTAGAAACACCTTTGAAAATATTGTTTTGAAAAAGCAATTTATAATTAGATGCATTATTATTATTATTATTATTATTATTATTATTATTATTATTATTATTTTTATTATTATTATTATTATTATTATTATTATTATTATTATTATTATTATCAATATTATCAACAATGAAGTTGCCTTTGGCCAATAATGTCAGAAAGAGCAAACATGTTATTTTATGTAAAAGATCGACTTTAAATAAATTTTATCTATATTATCTTTTTATCTTATCGCCAACATTAATTTTTATAGGTAAAATTCTGGATAACCTTGAATGAGCCATGAATCATAGCGTTGCTTCATTATGACAATAACTGGGTAGATACTCAAGAGCATGAAAGTTCAGGTGTTGATACTTACATTGCAGGATAAAATTTGTTGAAAGCTCATGCAGAGGCTTACCATCTGTACAAGGACAAATATAAAGATGAACAGAAAGGTATCAGTAATTAACTTAGCTGTTTTTATAAATGCAGCTTAAAATTCATAGATACTTTGTATATATTGTATACTTACATTTTAAATGTAATATAAAAAGCATTGGAACTGAAGTATACGGTGCAACTAAAGTAACTGTTGCTCATAAGTTAATTTCTTCTGCTATGCTCATAGCATTGCAATGCATTGTTAATTTGTAATAATTATTACATAACTTAAATTTTTGTAATGTGCCAAATCGATCAATAAACAAATATAAAATCTAAAACAAATTTAATTCAGTTGGACTTTAACATGTTTTCTATAGAAATTACTGAAAATTATTGTACTGTTGTTCTAGGATTTTAAAATTGTAAACACAGTATTTCTAAACAAGTCAATAGGCTGTCGTTCGGAATCCAGTGGAATTTAATGGCAAGTCTATTTTGATGGTGGATTGCAGTGGCAAGACTGGAACCGACTTAATTATCAAGAATAACCCTCTAAGACGAGATACTGAACCAGCAGACTTGTGTTAATCATGCAAACAGGCAAAATCAACATTACTACTGATAATTAAATGAATTATATTAAGAAAATTTTTATAATAGGTATAATTGGCATTATGCTGAATTCAGCTTGGACTGAACCACGTGACCCTGACAAAGCAGGAGACAGAGAAGCTGCTTTCAGAGCACGAGAGTTTACACTGGGATGGCATGTGCTATAGATACATGTAGATATATTAATAGAAAAAACAATTTAAAGTAGGATTTCTTAAAAGCGTTAATGCAAGATGGATCAGTTTTGACTACTGGCTAAACTTTAAGACCTAAAAAGTTTGAGTTAGGATAACAAATGGATATCCTTCAGATCGTAAGCGAGTTTATGCTTCGATGGTAAATGCTGTTTTCAGAGTGCACATGTTTATGCCTTGATGGTAAATGCTGTATTTATCGTGAAAGTGTTTATGCCATGATGGTGAATAGTATTTTCATGTGGAAAGAGTTTCTGCTGGCATAGTAGAGTCATGTTGCAACACGAGAAATGAAACCGAAAGCCGTTCCATAATTGCACATAATTCGCAAAGCCTGAGCGGATACAAATCCACACCCATATGTATTTCCAGGGACTGTCGAGATAGTAGAAAAATTAAAAGGAATAAACAAATTTCAACTAAACTTCAGTGGTATGTTTTTTGAAATGAGGCATCTCTTAAACAACAAAAGGGAAAAACTTGCCTATTTTTTGTCCAACGCACTGAATATCATGCAGTAGTACTGTATTACATTTTTCACTCTTGCAAATATGTGCAACAAGTTTGCAGAATACTATTGCTGTTGAAAATTTGGATAGTTTGTGATGTCATCAATAGTTGGGCGCGCCTGCCGTTGATTAAGTTTTTAATCTGTCATTTAATTATTAGAAACGCTTTTGCAGTATTAATTGTGTTAAAATGTACAAATTTTTGGACTTGAAAATGGGGTAGCGCATGAAAAACCAACCAGTTTTCGTTTGCTCGTACCCTCACAAAGATATTATTACCACCTGTGTATTACTACACTAGATCAATGTACATTACTAAAGTAAAAAGTCTAAATAATTTTGCATAACTCTGGGAAATCTTGGACACCTCCTCTGTGATTCGAAACCAACAACTTTGGCTTCCAGGCAGGCCTGTAGCTAAAGTTAGTTTGCTGACGTTTTGTCACCCACCTTCACACTTGCAGGGAAAAATGACTGTTTTTCTCGTTGAATTCCTTAAAGGTGAAAAATGCTCTACTTACTTGTTTTATGCGTCTTATTTTCTGTTTCTTAGATGTTGGCATTCAGCCAATGGTGACACTTCATCACAGGGATATTCCACAAGCTTTATAGGACAAGTATAGAGGTTGGCTGTATGATGAAATGATTAACGATTTTAAAGACTTTGAAGATGTTTGTTTTGAAAAGTTTGGAGATCGCGCAAGTCTTGAAGCAAAATTTAGCTTTCACAGTTTTTAATTTGTCGTAATCTAATAAAAGTTACATTAAATTTCTGAGTAAGCTTTTTCATTAATTTTGCTTTCGAGATTCTTCAAATTATAATTACTTTCAAAATGAAACAGAAACTCTTATTTTTAATCACTATTTCAATGTATATGTGATGAATGTTTTGCTGAATGTTATAGTTTAGTTTTAGATAGGCCTCATTATATTACAATTTTTTTTTGGTATCTTACCTAAATCTTTTAATGTACACCTTTGAAAATGTTGTTTTGAAAAAGCAATTTATAATTAGATGCATTATTATTATTATTATTATTATTATTATTATTATTATTATTATTATTATTATTATTATTATTATTATTATTATTATTATTATTATTTATTATTATTATTATTATTATTATTATCAATATTATCAACAATGAAGTTGCCTTTGGCCAATAATGTCAGAAAGAGCAAACATGTTATTTTATGTAAAAGATCGACTTTAAATAAATTTTATCTATATTATCTTTTTATCTTATCGCCAACATTAATTTTTATAGGTAAAAATCTGGATAACCTTGAATGAGCCATGAATCATAGCGTTGCTTCATTATGACAATAACTGGGTAGATACTCAAGAGCATGAAAGTTCAGGTGTTGATACTTACATTGCAGGATAAAATTTGTTGAAAGCTCATGCAGAGGCTTACCATCTGTACAAGGACAAATATAAAGATGAACAGAAAGGTATCAATAATTAATTTAGCTGTTTTCATAAATGCAGCTTAAAATTCATAGACACTTTGTATATATTGTATACTTACATTTTAAATGTGATATAAAAAGCATTGGAACTGAAGTATACGGTGCAACTAAAGTAACTGTTGCTCATAAGTTAATTTCTTCTGCTATGCTCATAGCATTGCAATGCATTGTTAATTTGTAATAATTATTACATAACTTGAATTTTTGTAATGTGCCAAATCGATCAATAAACAAATATAAAATCTAAAACAAATTTAATTCAGTTGGACTTTAACATGTTTTCTGTAGAAATTACTGAAAATTATTGTACTGTTGTTCTAGGATTTTAAAACTGTAAACACAGTATTTCTAAACAAGTCAATAGGCTGTCATTCGGAATCCAGTGGAATTTAATGGCAAGTCTATTTTGCAGGTGGATTCCAGTGGCAAGACTGGAACCGACTTAATTATCAAGAATAACCCTCTAAGACGAGATACCGAACCAGCAGACTTGTGTTAATCATGCAAACAGGCAAAATCAACATTACTACTGATAATTAAATGAATTATATTAAGAAAATTTTTATAATAGGTATAATTGGCATTATGCTGAATTCAGCTTGGACTGAATCACGTGAATCTGACAAAGCAGAAGACAGAGAAGCTACTTTCAGAGCACGAGAGTTTACGCTGGGATGGCAAATGCTATAGATACATGTAGATAGATTAATAGAAAAAACAATTTAAAGTAGGATTTCTTAAAAGCGTTAATGCAAGATGGATCAGTTTTTTCTACTGGCTAAACTTTGAGACCTAAAAAGTTTAAGTTAGGATAACAAGTGGATATCCTTCAGATCGTAAGAGAGTTTATGCTTCGATAGTAAATGCTGTTTTTATCGTGAAAGTGTTTATGCCATGATGGTGAATAGTATTTTAAAGTGGAAAGGGTTTATGCTGGCATAGTCGAGTCATGTCGCAACAAAAGAAATGAAATCGAAAGCCGTTCCATAATTGCACATAATTCGCAAAGTCTGAGCGGATACAAATCCACACCCATATGTCTTTCCAGGGACTGTCAAGATAGTAGAAAAATTAAAATGAATAAACAAATTTAAACTAAACATCAGTTGCATGTTGTTTGAAATGAGGCATCTCTTAAACAACAAAGGGGTAAAACTTTCCTATCTTTTGTCCAACGCACTGATTATCTTGCAGTAGTACTGTATTACATTTCTCACTCTCGCAAACATGTGCAACAAGTTTGCAGAATACTATTTTTGGATAGTTTGTGATGTCATCAATAGTTGGGCGCTCCTGCCGTTGATTAAGTTTTTAATCTGTCATTTAATTATTAGAAACGCTTTTGCAGTATTAATTGTGTTAAAATGTACACATTTTTGGAATTGAAAATGGGGTAGCGCATGAAAAACCAACCAGTTTTCGTTTGCGTGTGCCCTCACAAGGATATTATTGCTACATGTGTATTACTACACTAGATCAATCTACATTACGAAGGTAAAAAGTCTAAATAATTTTACATAACTCTGGGAAATCTTGGACACCTCCTCTGTGATTCGAAACCAACAACTTTGGCTTCCAGGCAGACCTGTAGCTAAAGTTAGTTTGCTGACGTTTTGTCACCCACCGTCACACTTGCAGGGAAAAATGACTGTTTTTCTCGTTAAATTTCTTTACAGTGAAAAATGCTCTACTTACTTGTTTTATACATCTTATTATCTGTTTCTTAGATGTTGGTATTCAGCCAATGGTGACACTTCATCACTGGGATATTCCACAAGTTTTGCAGGAAAAGTATGAAGTTTGGCTGTTTTATGAAATGATTAAAGATTTTAAAGACTTTGCAGATATTTGTTTTGAAAAGTTTGGAGATCGCCTAAGACTTGAAGCAAAATTTAGCTTTCACAGTTTTTAATTTGTCGTAGTCTAATAAAAATTATTTTAAATATCTGAGTATGCTTTTTCATTTATGTTGCTTTCGAGAATCTTCAAAGTCAAATTACTTTCAAAATGAAACTCTGACTTTTAATCACTATTTCAAAGTATAAGTGGAGAATGTTTTGCAGAATTTTATATTTTTAGATAGGCTTCATTATATTACAGTTTTTTTGGTATATTACCTAAATCTTTTAATGTACACCTTTGAAAATATTGTTTTGAAAGAGCAATTTACAATTAGATGCATTATTATTATTATTATTATTATTATTATTATTATTATTATTATTATTATTATTATTATTATTATTATTATTATTATTATCAATATTATTATTGTTATCAATATTATCACCAATGAATTTGCCTTTGGACAATAATGTAAGAAAGAGCAAACATGTTATTTTATGTAAAAGACCGACTTTAAATAAATTTTACGTTATATTATCTTTTTATCTTATCGCCAACATTAATTTTTATAGGTAAAATTCTGGATAACCTTGAATGAACCGTAGATCATAATGCTGCTTCATTATGGCAAAAACTGGGTAGATACTCAAGAGTATGAAAGTTCAGGTGTTGATACTTACATTGCAGGACACAATTTGTTGAAAGCTCATGCAGAGGCTTACCATGTGTACAAGGACAAATATAAAGATGAACAGAAAAGTATCAATAATTAACTAAGCTGTTTTTATAAATGCAGCTTGAAATTCATAGATACTTTGTATATATTGTATACTTACATTTTAAATGTGATATAAAAAGCATTGGAACTGAAGTATATGGTGCAACTAAAGTAACAGTTGCTCTTAAGTTAATTTCTTCTGCTATGCTTATAGCATTGCAATGCATTGTTAATTTGTAATAATTATTACATAACTTGAAATTTTGCAATGTGCCAAATGGATCTATAAACAAATCTAAAATCTAAAACAAATTTAATTCAGTTGGACTTTAACATGTTTTCTGTAGAAATTACTGAAAATTATTGTACTGTTGTTCTAGGATTTTAAAATTGTAAACACAGTATTTCTAAACAAGTCAATAGGCTGTCGTTTGGAATTCAGTGGAATTTAATAGCAAGTCTATTTTGCAGGTGGATTGCAGTGGCAAGACTGGAACCGACCTGATTATCAAGAATAACCCTCTAAGCTGAGATACTGAACCAGCAGACTTGTGTTAATCATGCAAACAGGCAAAATCAACATTGCTACTGATAATTAAGTGAATTATGTTAAGAAAATTTTTATAATAGGTATAATTGGCATTACGCTGAATTCAGCTTGGACTGAACCACGTGACCCTGACAAAGCAGAAGACAGAGAAGCTACTTTCAGAGCACAAGAGTTTACGCTGGGATTTCAAGTGCTATAGATACATGTAGATAGATTAATAGAAAAAACAATTTAAAGTCGGATTTTTTAAAAGCGTTAATGCAAGCTGGATCAGCTTTTTCTACTGGCTAAACTTTGAGACCTAAAAAGTTTAAGTTAGGATAACAAGTGGATATCCTTCAGATCGTAAGAGAGTTTATGCTTCGATAGTAAATGCTGTTTTTATCGTGAAAGTGTTTATGCCATGATGGTTAATAGTATTTCCAAGTGGAAAGGGTTTCTGCTGGCATAGTCGAGTCATGTCGCAACAAGACAAATGAAATCGAAAGCCGTTCCATAATTGCACATAATTCGCAAAGCCTGAGCGGATACAAATCCACACCCATATGTCTTTCCAGGGACTGTCAAGATAGTAGAAAAATTAAAATGAATAAAAAAATTTAAACTAAACATCAGTTGCATGTTGTTTGAAATGAGGCATCTCTTAAACAACAAAGGTGTAAAACTTTCCTATCTTTTGTCCAACGCACTGAATATCTTGCAGTAGTACTGTATTACATTTCTCACTCTCGCAAACATGTGCAACAAGTTTGCAGAATACTATTGCTGTTGAAAATTTGGATAGTTTGTGATGTCATCAATAGTTGGACGTTCCTGCCGTTGATTAAGTTTTTAATCTGTCATTTAATTATTAGAAACGCTTTTGCAGTATTAATTGTGTTAAAATGTACACATTTTTGGACTTGAAAATGGGGTAGCGCATGAAAAACCAACCTGTTTACGTTTGCGTGTGCCCTCACAAGGATATTATTGCTACATGTGTATTACTACACTAGATCAATCTACATTACGAAGGTAAAAAGTCTAAATAATTTTGCACAACTCTGGGAAATCTTGGACACCTCCTCTGTGATGCGAAACCAACAACTTTGGCTTCCAGGCAGACCTGTAGCTAAAGTTAGTTTGCTAACGTTTTGTCACCCACCTTCACACTTGCAGGGAAAATTACTGTTTTTCTCGTTAAATTTCTTTACAGTGAAAAATGCTCTACTTACTTGTTTTATGCATCTTATTATCTGTTTCTTAGATGTTGGTTTTCAGCCAATGTGACACTTCATCACTGGGATATTCCACAAGTTTTGCAGGAAAAGTATGAAGGTTTGCTGAATGATGAAATGATTAATGATTTTAAAGACTTTGCAGACGTTTGTTTTGAAAACTTTGGAGATCGCCTAAGACTTGAAGCAAAATTTAGCTTTCACAGTTTTTAATTTGTCGTAGTATAATAAAAATTATTTTAAATGTCTGAGTATGCTTTTTCATTTATGTTGCTTTCGAGAATCTTCAAAGTCAAATTACTTTCAAAATGTATAAGCTTAAGTACTTTGAAAGGGTTTCACTCAAGGACGCCATGCTGTTGGAGTCTCCTGTTGCTTCTCCTGTTCAACTTTCATTGATAAGATTTAAGTCAGCTAATTATTTCATCACTGTCCACTCACTTAAGACATTTAAACCAACAATATAACCCCGAATAAATAAAATACCGTTGTCAGAAAAACTGCATTTATTGGAACTTTTGATTTGTTATTAGGCCTATAATAAGTAGTGAATAAAATCATAACAACAATTATTTGCATTTAGTTGACGCATATACACAATGTAACTTATCAATATTAATAAATTTATTTAAGTTTTTTGGTCTAATTTCTAACAAGATTAGCACAAAAAACTGATTAAAAATGCTGCGGTAACGCCTTTTTTGAAGGCAGCTGCATAAAAAGAGCAATCTGGAATAGATATGGAAACATTTTAAATTCCTAAGATTAACGTCTAGCCATTAACTATTATGATAATGAACTTGATTAAATTTCAAACAATAGGCAGGTGAGGTAAATCAAGAGGTTTTATACTGTGCCTGTTTAATGAAGTGATATTTGGATGAAAAAAAAACAGTTCGGCCTGGACAAGGTTTTTATGTACCCGTGCAGTTTCATGAAGTTGATTCTACTGTAATTAGCACTATTTCAGTTACAAGTGTAGCTTATGCATGATTAATTACAATAATATTATAACGATTAATAATTATAGTAGCTTTTTTTGAATAGTTTGAAATAGTTTGACCGTTGACAAGAATACTATTATACAATTTCATTTAAATGAGTGCAGGATGCTGTTACCTGTAAACAGACCTTATTGATGCTTCTTTCCCCTGATTTGAACATTTATAAATAACCTAGACAGCTTGGCACTTTTAACTGTTTTGCTATTTGTACACAAATTTACTATACAGAGTACGCGTAACAAAAATTATTGCAAAAATTTCACATGCACACATAACGAAGAAATAGCAGAAAGCAGCAGATTGGCCAGCAGCATGGTACCCATGCTTGCATCAGTTTTTGCGCGAGCCTCGCATTCTCTCTCTGATTGCGCACTAATTTCATGTATGGTGTAGAGAAGAGTTTCCAAAATAATTATTTAATAAAGCAAGAACGTCATCAATTTATAAAATTCAATTGTTATAAAGAAACTATTTTTTTAACAAAAAGAAATTCGTTGGTTACTGTGGGATATTTGAATAAATGCAGAGGAAATAGAACCAAAAAATTTGATTGAAGTTTCTGAAAAACTAATTCGTAGTTATTTTTTTTAGATTTTCTTTTTCGCTTGTCTGCTGAAAGTAATGAAATTATGCACAAAGATATTCTCTTTATATTTCCTCTTCTTGTTGTTTCGAAATCTGCTGCTGGCATTAAAATAACCTCAAGTTACAAGCGCGAAGCTAAACATGTATAAGCAGCCAAAAAGAAACTACCAGTAGCAACGTATTCGGCACAACTGGTTAAAGTGCATCTTTAACAAGCCCATATAATAAACTAGATAATAAGAAACAAAGTGGTAATAAAAATAAATGGTAATTATAGATTATTTCGAAGAAAAAAACAAGAATTTTATGCAAAACGCAGACAAAAAACCACCAAGAAATAAGGACCATCTCATCCAGCACAAACAGCGATGAACAGCATTATATGAACAAAGCAAGAGTTAAATTCGTCAAGCAAAACAAACGAATGATACAAAGAAAAGCCACAATGTGTATCCAACTTGCAGTGTAAAAGCAAAATATTTTTTGATAAGAAATCATATTCAGTCCCCATCACTTATGTCAAGGAAGCTGATTTATAAATGTTCAAATTAGGGCAAAAAAGCATCAACAAGCTGTTTTACAGGTAACAGCATCCTTCACTGATTTGGGGAGGATAAATAAAGGTGAACTGATGCAACACAGTAATTAGAAAATGAACATGGTTCACAGCATTAAAATTGACACAGCTGCGGATAGTGGATTTGTATAGCAGAATGTTCGAAGCTATTGGTAGAGAAATCAAAGACAAAACAAACAAAGAAATTTATGTGCAACTGCATAAGAAAGAAGATGAAATACCAGTTGCGCAGACGTCACGGTACATAGCTTACTTTCTGTAAGAATCACTTCATAAATGGTTGGATCAAGATGAACAAAACAAAAAATGTGGCGTTATTTATTATTTTTTATTTGACAGCTTTCGTTATACAATAATAAAAATTAATCATATAAGCAGACAAGTAGAAATTAACAATAAATACATAGACATCAGAAATTACCTTTTACAAAAGATTTCAAGATTCTGATGTTATTTATTAGTGCGAAGAATGAAGAATTTTAATCATTTCTAAACTAAGATGATTGCGAGGAAATTTGTAGTGCCCTTCCCCCAAAAAGAGACAAGGGTGAAATACAGAAATGCTGACAAAAATGATATAACAAAATTTTTTGAAGATTATCATGCAATAATGACTTTTCGGAAATGTTCACATTTTTAGCGCTTGTAAAAGTTCATGTAAAGCAAAACTAGAGAAGCTGAAAGTTACGCCCATCTCACATTTGATTTACATCTAGGAGGACCGTGAGACAAGCCAAGCAAATCGTTCACATTTCAAACTTGCTATTACCAGTGAGATTAGCAAGATTGATGTGACAGTGTTTTCTCCGGAAATCTAGATGCGTTTTTTAAAAGTCTAAAGTGAAGTGAAACTTTTCAGTTATCGAGTTTTAGCAAAACAAAAAAGAGTTTGTTTAGATGTGAAAATATGCGCTTGCTGTGTTTTTCTGTGAAAAATAAATTTAGGGATTAGTTATTCTGTAATTGTGTATAAAGTGCCCCAGTAGTTTTGCTTTAATAATAGATATAGACAAATTATGGCCGCGCTCAGTTACAAGTCTTGCGTACGCTGGTTAATCATAAATACGCAATTGTTAACATTAAATAGTCTTTGTCATTAATATTTGTATTCTTTCAGCAAATTTGCTTGTTATATTGGTTTAGTTGTGAAATCGCAACACTAACTGTTTTTCTTATGATTATTACTAATTAATTATTGCTGTTAAATCAAAATTTCATTATAGTTTCATATAATTTACATCTTATTATATTTTTTGCAACTTTCAAAGTTGTTCGTTAGATTTTCTTTTCAAAAATTCATTATTAAGAATTTTAAAAAAATGTCTGCTTGCAATTAATTAGATTGTAACTGTGAATGTCAGAACTTTGTATACTTCCTGTATTTATTCTTTAACTCTTTTGGAGCGGGGCTGCATGGCGTGTTCGATTGACTCCCAATTTGTTAAATATTGATATCTTACTGGCAAAGTCAAGCAGACGTAGCCACTATGTTGGTTTTGCCTGGCATCCGGAATGCGTTTATCGCGTTTACATGGCATTCGGATGCGTATTGGGGGTATAGAATATATACGTAGATAAAATCAATATTGCAAATGCATTATTTTTTGAAGTTATCCAACAGATTTTTTATACGCATCTATACCACAGGTGGAAACGCAAACGCGCCCAGATGCAACTTAAACGTCATTTTATGCGTTGTTCATCTGCTAAATAGCTGCGTATAAAAACAAAAGGAATAGATGGAGAAAAATACGCATAACTCAGGTGCAATGAAAACAATATAAACCGATTTCATCTATTACGCATCCGCATTCTCGTAGAAGGATATTTCCAAGACCGGGACTACAAATACAGGTAAACAGAGACATTTTTGAAGCACTTGCGCGCCGACCTATGTATTTGTGCATGGATAATAACATTTACAAAACTAATAGAATCCTAGCTGCACACGGGTTACTACGTGACGACTAATCACTAGTATATTCATGCTAATGGTCGCTTCACATCCAGTCCACGGCACGCAAAACAATTTTTGCATTCATTTTTGAAATACTAGTTTATAATTATTGGAGAATTATCTATGCAAGTTCACATAAGCAGTACAACTTATTAAGCTTTGAAAGGCATCAGATTATCAACACTCATATTATTATGTTATTTTAAATAAGCCTAAGTTTATTTGATATCGTCCATAAGTAGCAGACTTAGCAACGGGATCACTATTGGTCCTTATATGGGCATTTGTTTCTGTCAAAACTGTTTAATGTTTCAAATCTTTTAATTAAAACATAATTATACATAAGCTGATTGGCACGACGTGTAGTGGTGACCCGGTATGTCAACCAGCATTACATTACCCTTGTCTCCTCCACCCAAAATTGCATGCTTTATAAGACAATTGAGATTTGGCAATAATAAGTACTCATGAGATATGATGCAGTATTGCTAAATGTGTCATAGTTTACCACTTCACTGCTGTGACACTCAGGCTTATTTTAGGCCAGGCTATATCTTAAATCGGCTTTGAGGTATACAGTAAAAGATGAGTACAAAATTAATTGTAATATAGAAATAGTAACTACAAGTAAGAATGGTAATAGCATTACTCAAAAATCACATATACAAGTTGATTATGTGTGGCTTGATGTTGAAGTACCTGGTGAAAAGAAACCAATCACATTTGGTGTGATATATCGACACACAAATACCAATGTCCAACATTTTCGCAGCGAGATGGACTATTATCAGCCATTAACAAGTCAGGAAAGACTTGTTATATCTTGGCGATATTAATCTAAATCTTATGCAAACAGAAGAGTAAACATTTATTGCAGATTATTTGAATTTACTTTACTCTAATCAGTTTTTTCCATTAGTAACACGACCAACTCGAATAACACACCATTCTCAGACACTTATTGACCATATATATACAAATAATCTATCTAATCCAATTATATCTGGTATTATACTCTATGAAGTGTCGGATCATCTACTAGTGCTTGCTATCATTAAAAATATTGATAAATTGATAGTTAAAAAAAAAATTAAAATCAGGGATAAACGTAATTTTAACATGATTTCATTTCAGGAGGATTTGCAAAATAAGATCGATGCTGTTGACTTTTCCGAGGTGCCAACTAATTCTGCCTTCTCTGCTTTTTTCCAAATATATGAAGAAGTTCTTAATAAACATGCCCCACTTAAGACATTGTCAAGAGCTGAAAAAGTAACTTTCTCTAAGCCATGGTTAACTAAAGGTATTCTTGTGTCAATAAAAACAAAAAGTAGATTATACAAGGACTGTAAGACTACAACTAGTATCTTAAAAATTAATCATAATAAAAAATTTTCTAATAAACTTAATCATCTCAAAAATTTTGCCAAAAGAAATTATTATTGTACTTTACTATATGATAATAAAACTAATATTAGAATGACTTAGGCAGCATTGAATGATTTGATCAATGGACAAAACAAGCAGCGCATAACTCCAACTAAACTAGTAATAAATCATGCTGAGATTACGGAACCCCCTGCTATCTGTGAATTCATGAATAATTATTTTGCATCGGTTGGTTCTGATATGCTAAAAAAAAGTACCACCTACTCCAATAACATTTGATTCTTTCCTTAGAATGCCGAATCACAACTACATTTTTTGCACCAATTATCGAGTATGAAGTTTCTTCTGCTATTGCTGCATTAAAAACCAATAAATCAGCAGGACCCGAAAACATCTCAAATCAGTTTTTTAAAATTTCCCAGTCCATTATTAATCCTTTATTAACTATGCTGTTCAATAAATGTGTAGAAGAGAGTATCTATCCTGACGTGTTGAAAATAGCAAAAATAATCCCGTTTTACAAATCTGATTCTCCCATTAATCCCACTAATTATAGGCCAATATCTCTCTTATCTCCCATATCAAAGATTTTAGAAAAATTAATTTACTCTAGGCCAGCTAAATTTCTTTTAAAAGAACAAATTTTAACTAAATTTCAATTTGGATTCAGAAAAAATCATTCTACATCTTTAGCTGTGTCAGAAATAATTGAAAACTATTTAGCGATATTGATATTGATATTTTTAGATTTATCGAAAGCATTCGACACGGTACAACATCACATCTTGTTATATAAGTTATCACACTATTGTATCTGGGGACATCCTCTGCACTTTTCACGTATTACCTTACTAATAGGAAACAGTTTACGTCTGTTGACTCATCAGAGTCTAAACTTGCTGATATAACCTGTGGTGTCCCACAGGGTTCTACATTGCGTGCATTGTTATTTCTTTTATATATTAATGATCTGCCATCTTGTTCGCAATTTAACACCATATTGCTTGCAGACGATACAAACCTATTTTTATTACACCAAAATATCAAAACATTAGAACATTCAGTAAATGTGGAACTGCACAAAATTAATAAATGGATGCAAGCGAATAAGCTATCGATAAATTATAAAAAAAAACAAAAATATGTGTTAATTGGAAACAAGCAACATAACACTAAGTTAAACATAAATATGGGAGGTTTTAATATTCATTCTACCCATGAAATCAAATATCTTGGCATATTTATAGATAGTAGAATTACTTGGAAAACACACGTACAGCATATAGTCAACAAAATTAGCAAATTAAGTGGAGTATTAGCTAGAATACGACACTACATAAATGTAGATGCACTACGGCTCTTATATTCTTCTCTTGTCATGCCATATCTGAGTTATGGCATTCTCGCCTAGGGTAGTGCTTCAGCATCGGTCTTAAAATCATTGGTTTCTAAACAAAACAAGATTATCAAACTTATAACATTTACTAGTAAAAGGGAACATGTAACACCTTTGTGTTTGCAATTAAATCTACTAAAAGTATATGATCTGTATAAATTAGAATTGCTCAAGTTTGTATTTAAATTCAAAAATAATTCACTTCCAGATCTCCTCAGCAATTATTATACTTTAGCATGTCACATGCATCACCACTCTACTAGGTTTGCTACTACCCAACTTATTTTATTGAAAGATTTAATTCATCTAAAGGCCAGATTTCCTTAAAACACCAAGGATCTTTGCTGTTGAATTCATTACCAGACCAGTTAAAGTCCAGTAACTACAAAAAGTTAATTTTAAACTATAAAAAACAACTTATTGCAGTTTACAAATGAATGAGATATTTTACTGATGTACTTGGAATACCTATTCATTTTTTCATTGCTACGAAACTATAAGTATTTCTTTAAGTTTTTGCTACATTTTGATTTCATTTTTGTCTTATTTACAGTTGATTTAGTTTTTCGATGGTTTAATTTATTATATTCTCTTTCTTGATAGCTTCAGCCATTGATATTATTATTACAACATTATGTTTTTTCTTATTTGCTTCTGTTTTCCTTATTTTGTTTTATATTTACCTTATTTTTCCTTAGTTTAATTTATTATACTCTTTTATGAACATCTTTGGTTGATCATTCTACTGTTTTTTGGTGGATTTTTTTTTAGTTAATGCTCACATTATTCATTTTCTGTTATGTTAAAAATCCTAAGTTACTTTTGTTTTGTTTGCATTGCTCATTCACAGTATTTTAGAATTGTAAATTTTTGATTATTTAAATTATAATGTTCTACAATATTGCGTTTCCCATCAGTTAAATGCCAATTAGACACGTCAACAGAATTCAAATTTAAATTGAAAACGATGCCGTAATTAATTTTACTTAGTCGTTGCTATGTAAGGGTGGCTGAATAGATAACCTACGTGTTCTTCGCTGCCCTTCTCTGTCACATAATATTACATGTATTCCTAATACTGTATTTTGAGGAGCTAATAAATGAAAATTTGAATTGAATTAAATTGAATTGAGTTATGTAACTAGTTCCTACTGTTATAATTCCACCATTTAGTATTTTCAATTTTTATAAAAGAAGTTTAGTTAAACTGTTTAGCGGTATAATGACAGAAGCCAATCTGTTCTGATATCAGATGTCACCTGTACATTCAATGACACTGTTTATGCATTACTACTATATCATGTGATTGAAGCCACGTAGACGAAATTTTGGCTGTTGAGTTCGCCCAGGTTTTAAATTGTCGAGTTAAGCGGACGTTCTCAAAACGATGGTTTAGTAGTAGCGGTGCTTGCTTGTAGAAAAGCGATCTGTCTACACAGTTACGACAGTGACGATAGCTGCGTTCCAGCGATGATACTTCTTGTTGCTGATTACATTTTCCTGACGCTGATGATACATAACTGAGGGTAATTCGAACCACAAAAGCCCAAGTTAGGTGATTAAAGATCACCTCTGACCAGTTTAAAATATTTTCTTTTACATTATATGAAGCCAATTCATTAAAAATTCATTCAGTACAACAAATAAATTTTGTTGCGAAATTAGTTTAATGTATTAGCAATGCCATCTATATGTGGTAATAGAAATGTGTGTTGTTGTACTGTATTATTTTAATCTTGTTAGGCTGGTTAATAGTAAAAGTGTTCAAAACAATACAGTGTTTTATTTTTAGTTTATTCATTTATTTTGAAACCAAGATTTGAACCCTGCATTGTAAGCTTAAGAGTAAACAAATAATGTATTACCTGATATGTAATTATTTCATGAGTGAAGGAATTCACAAAGATTTGTTGATGAAGACTGTGATTGAGTATTGCATTTTTTGTCATTGACATTAGTTATTTTTGTTCTATTATTGTGATGTATAAGTATCATGATTTTTTGTGCAACTGTTGCTGATTACATTTTCCTGACGCTGATGATACATAACTTATTGAAGATTATACTTACCAGTTGTCGACAATATCAGCTGATACCCGTATTTACCTGTCGTTGATGATACTGTCGTTGGTGCTTCCATGCTGTGATTACGAAACTGGTGATCCTTACCCTGCGACGAGTGCAGGAGCTTGAATGCTACTCTATTTTGGCGTTATATACTGGAGGCGAGGGCGTCATCACGAGTCGTCAAAGTTTGGAGACGTCGTTCACGTAATCGGATGTATGAATAAGTGTGGCCAACCGTGCTATGGTGAGGAGTCAGAGAGAGAGAGTAAAAAAGCGCTTGATGATGAAAAGACAGGACTGGTGAAAAACGTTACGTTGCTCTTTTTTTTCTTAGCCAGCTTAATCTTTATTATTAATATTTCTCTTTTGGGATATTAATTAAATTGTTAAATTATTTTATTAATTCAGTGTTTTTTTTCCCAGTGTTTTCAACTAAGTGTTTTATTCTTTACCTAAGGGTTACACTTAAGTCACTAACCACTCATTTGCAATAGCGAAAATTAGAATACATCGTCACAACTGCCTGCTTGACGAGAATCTCCCTTCATGAAAATCCTATTCTGACTGGCCTGTATGACGGGAATCTACCGTTATCAAAATCCTATTCTGACTGGCCTGTATGACGGGAATCTACCGTTATGAAAATCCTATTCTGACTGGCCTGTAAGACGGGAATCTACCGTTATGAAAATCCTATTCTGACTGGCCTGTATGACGGGAATCTACCGTTATGAAAATCCTATTCTGACTGGCCTGTATGATGGGTATCTACCGTTATGAAAATCCTATTCCGACTGGCCTGTATGACGGGAATCTACCGTTATCAAAATCCTATTCTGACTGGCCTGTATGACGGGAATCTACCGTTATGAAAATCCTATTCTGACTGGCCTGTATGATGGGTATCTACCGTTATGAAAATCCTATTCCGACTGGCCTGTATGACGGGAATCTACCGTTATGAAAATCCTATTCTGACTGGCCTGTATGACGGGAATCTACCGTTATGAAAATCCTATTCTGACTGGCCTGTATGATGGGTATCTACCGTTATGAAAATCCTATTCCGACTGGCCTGTATGACGGGAATCTACCGTTATGAAAATCCTATTCTGACTGGCCTGTATGACGGGAATCTACCGTTATGAAAATCCTATTCTGACTGGCCTGTATGATGGGTATCTACCGTTATGAAAATCCTATTCCGACTGGCCTGTATGACGGGAATCTACCGTTATGAAAATCCTATTCTGACTGGCCTGTATGACGGGAATCTACCGTTATGAAAATCCTATTCTGACTGGCCTGTATGATGGGTATCTACCGTTATGAAAATCCTATTCCGACTGGCCTGTATGACGGGAATCTACCGTTATGAAAATCCTATTCTGACTGGCCTGTATGACGGGAATCTACCGTTATGAAAATCCTATTCTGACTGGCCTGTATGATGGGTATCTACCGTTATGAAAATCCTATTCCGACTGGCCTGTATGACGGGAATCTACCGTTATGAAAATCCTATTCTGACTGGCCTGTATGACGGGAATCTACCGTTATGAAAATCCTATTCTGACTGGCCTGTATGATGGGTATCTACCGTTATGAAAATCCTATTCCGACTGGCCTGTATGACGGGAATCTACCGTTATGAAAATCCTATTCTGACTGGCCTGTATGACGGGAATCTACCGTTATGAAAATCCTATTCTGACTGGCCTGTATGATGGGTATCTACCGTTATGAAAATCCTATTCCGACTGGCCTGTATGACGGGAATCTACCGTTATGAAAATCCTATTCTGACTGGCCTGTATGACGGGAATCTACCGTTATGAAAATCCTATTCTGACTGGCCTGTATGACGGGAATCTACCGTTATGAAAATCCTATTCTGACTGGCCTGTATGACGGGAATCTACCGTTATGAAAATCCTATTCTGACTGGCCTGTATGACGTGAATCTACCGTTATGAAAAT
>JAQGDQ010002158.1:0-12561 GCA_030141605.1 Tubiluchus corallicola
ACTTCAACTTGTCTGACATTAAAATAATAGACCTGTTACCTGTTAGTTAGTTAACTAAATGCTTCATTGTTAGGCTTATTGTACGTAAAAGATATACTATTCAACATTATTTATGCAAACAGTAATGGTACCGGTTAACTAATTTAAGATTGCAAATATGTACAAAAATGAATAATATAATAATAATAATAATAGTAATAATAATAACAATAATAATAGTAATAATAACAATAATAATAATAGTAATAATAATAATAATAATAATAATAACAATAGTAATAGTAATAATAATAATAATAACAATAGTAATAATAATAATAATAATAATAATAATAATAATAATAATAATAATAATAATAATAACAATAACAATAGTAATAATAATAATAATAACAATAGTAATAGTAATAATAATAATAATAATAATAATAATAATAATAATAATAATAATAATAATAATAACAATAACAATAGTAATGGTAATAATAACAATAATAATAATAGTAATAATAATAATAATAATAATAATAACAATAGTAATAGTAATAATAATAATAATAACAATAGTAATAGTAATAATAATAATAATAATAATAATAATAATAATAATAATAATAATAACAATAACAATAACAATAGTAATAGTAATAATAATAATAATAATAATAAAGTAATATTGATAACCTTTATATAAATAATAGATAATTTAACAGATTTAACTCATTCAGGTCAGTGTTTGCTGCATTTTAGATGCGTTCAACAATATGTAGATAATGGGAAACGTAATCGTAGGGAAAAAGTCGACATATTTTATAACATGGGTATACATAACATATGTCGTGAAGTTCACGATGTCATATGTCATTATTTTTTATTATTATGTCATATGTCATTATTTTTGTTCATTATGTCATATTATTGTAGTCTCTGGTTAAAACATTAAAAATCCCACACAAGAAATTTCAGCTGTAAAATAAGTCTATTTCTTAATATACAGTCTAAACTTTTATCCTTGAACTATGTAGTATGCATAACATTTACCCTTCATAGAATTGCTGGCTTCCTTGCTTCATAGAAAACTTACCTGGGCAGTTGGCTGTCAGAGAGCATCGAATCAACATGTGCTGTGGATAATTTGTATGACTAACTGATTTGTATAAATAAACTCACCTGTGTTCTGCAATATACTGATGTCTTAGCTATTTTACCTTTAGACATTTTTCACATGGTGCCGAAATTCTTCATTTTATACAAGTTTATAGAACCAAGGAAATTATGCTAGGACTTTATTTGAAAGGAAAAAAAATCAGTTTGATATCTACAAAGCTACAAACCAGGTGATACAGTTGCTCTGCTTGGAAAAGAAATCAGTTTGCTTGGTATAAGCCTGCAAACCAAGTGATACAGTTACTCTGTTCCTGTTTATACTGAGTGCTAAATATATGGACAGTATTGGTGCTTCTAATTTGGAATCCAGACGACTGCAAGTTAACCTTGTTTGAGTATGGCCACCACAACAACCACAAGCGACAAGACTATTCTTTATACGCCGCCGTGGGAGGGTGAACCTAAAGGTCATGACATAAGGACTGGACAATTATTCCAGCCAATACAACCAAACAAGGACTCATCAAAGCAAGGAGTGACCATTATGGACCATGGTTCTAAGGACTCAGACGACGAGGAACCGGACTATGAGCAGCAACTACATATTCCAGCTACCCCAGCACATGGAGCCACCCCAACAGCTGCAACTGGAGCAATTCCGAAGATGGTTCCAGACAAAGATCCATTGCATGGACACCAGCTGGAGGTGAAGATACTGATCCAGAACCTGAAAATAAACTCACAGCACTATGGTGAGGTGTTTTTCACATGTACTACATTGTTAGACTTAGAATTTGACGAATGTATTGCTAATTATCAAAACTTTGTTGACAGATGTAATGCTGCAATTGCTGATTTGAGATTTTCGACTGAAAAGCTCACAGAGTTGTATGACAAGCTATCATATATTTATTGTAGTTCAGATGATAGGTCCCATTTGGATGAAGTTAAAGAATTTCTTGCTTCACAAACTACATTGAACAGAAATTTGTCTGAACTTAGTTCTAAGATTGAAGCCAGAATTAGGTCATTAGAAACCTGTCACTTGAAGGTCAGTGAACCTGTACCTGTAGTATCAAGCACACCTGTTTCTGCTGTGCCCAATATAACATCACAGCTAAATGCTGTGAACGTCAGTCATGCAAGCACTGTGTATACTAGATTACCTGTAGTATCAAGCACACCTGTTTCTGCTGTGCCTAATATGACATCACAGCTAAATCCCTGGAACGTTAGTCATGCAAGCACTGTGTATACTAGATTGCCAAAATTTAAATTGCCTTCCTTTTCGGGGGAGGGTGATGATGATTTTGAAGAATTTTGGAGTGTTTTTAACGATGAAATACACTCAAGACCCGATTTAACGGATAGTAAAAAGTTCAATTACTTGTTGGGCTGCTTGAAAGGGAATGCATATAGAATTATCAAGACATACCGTAGAACTGCCAATAACTATCCTGCTGCTGTTGGTCGCTTGATGAAACGCTTTGGCAGAACTGACCACATGGTGACAAATTATCTGAAACAACTTGACGACATTGAACCCGTCAAAAACAATGCCAAAGATTTACGAAGGTTTCTTGATGACATAGAGGTCATTATAAGGTCATTGACAGTGTTAGGTCGTCCAGTCGATGATCATTACATTGTCTCAGGCATTCTTAAGAAACTTCCCATAACTATGGGTTTTCAGCTTAGAAACCTTTGTCCAGATGCTACTCCTGGTTCTAATTGGCAATTAGAGAGATTAATAGATACTATGTATCGATATGTTAACAACTTTGAGATTTCTACTAATGAGTGTGGGCTTCAAAGCCTTAAAGAAATTTCAAAGAAACCCATTAGTAGAAACAATCACAGACCAGCATCTGTTCAGATTAAAGAAAGTGTACTTACAGCAGGCGACAGTACATTCCCTCTATACAATGCAGTTGGCAACGATGACATGGCTTGTAACTCTGAGTTATCTCTCACTACATTTGCAGCTGAAAAATCAAAACATGCTAAAAGTTACAAACCAAAAGGTTCAGAAAGAGTTACTGGTAATGGTAACAATAACGACAAGGCAAAGAGGTCACAGAATAACCGCATTAAAATGCCTTGTCTATATTGTGACAACCGAAACCATTCTTCAGGCTTTTGCAACAAATTTACCATAGCAGAAAAACTGAAAGTAGTAGAAAAGCGTAAACGTTGCAAAGTCTGTCTTTCTAGTAAACACACTGAGGTTGACTGCAAATTTACATGTTTTGTGTGCGGCCAAAAACATCATGTTTCACTTTGTGACAAAGTTGAAAACAATAGAATTGTCGAGGCAAAATTAGAACAAAATTTACTCAGTGACACTGTCATGTTTAACTCAGAAACAGAAGCTGTACTTATGCAGACAGTTTTAGTGAGAATGTGTCACTCTGATGTTCCTAATAATTCTAAATCAGGCATTACAGTTAGAGGTTTGATGGATACAGGTAGTAATGGCACATACATTACAGAGTCATTAGCAAAAAAGTTAAATCTGAAATTGGAAAATCCTAGTTATGTGAATGTTTCTACATTCGCTTGTAAAGGGTATGTCCCTGTACGATGTCATCAAGCAAAGGTTGCATTGTTTGGCAAAAATAATTCTACTAGAATTAATATCGATGTTCGAGTAGTCCCGTTTATTGCAAAATTCAGAGGTCGCCCCTCTCTTCCAGCCCAAGTGTACTCAAAACTTAAGCCATGGGAGGGCCTACTTGCCGATTCTCTTCCTGATGGGAACCTTGAAGGTGATGTGCAGTTATTAATTGGATGTGATAACTACCTCAAAATTCTAGGAGCAGAAAAACAGGAAGTGTCACCCGGCCTCTTCCTGTATGCAAGCCTTTTAGGCTATATACTTACAGGGGTAGTTGAAAAAACAGACACCTTGGCGAACAATGAATCTATAATTTGTTCAGAAAACTCATTATTTTGTCTTCAGCCTGAGCTTGATTGCACATTAACGGATTCATTACTGAATAGTAGTAGTACATCAAGTTGCTCCAAATCTGAGATACATCAAACAGGTCCAGTGTCTGTAACTGATAACTATCAGACAACACGACCAGATGTTTCGCCTGTTTCCAGTTCAGTTTATACACTGGCTTCAGAAGAGACGTCCCAAATACAGTCAGAAATACCCCCCAAAAAGGAAGTACTCTTTGAAAGTGAGTGTCCTATTTCTGACATTGTCACATGTCATAAAGTTGTTGGTAAAGTTATTAATATTAATGACTTTTCCTTTCTGGATTGGCTCTTATTTCTCATTGCATTCATGTTTAGAGCCATAAAAGTTTTCATGTATGGAATTAAATTTCCATTTAAAATCATGTGGCTATCTTTGACACAGTATGCATATACAGAAATCAGAAAGCCAAACTCTATGAAAAATGTTGTAATTATTCCGTCAAACGATAATGATGTAATTCTGATTACTGATTTAAACTTACCACGTGGATCCTGCAAATGTCGGAAAACTTTCCACTTGTATCGAATTGTTTCTATTGAAACCCAAGATCCACCTTAATCAAATCTACCTGTAAAATCAGAAGCATTAAAGATTTTGTAAATAAGTTTTGCATTGTTTAGTATTGCTATTGTTGTTAACATCATTTGAATAACTTGTTGTTGTTATTGTTAACACTGTTTGAATAGCCGCTTATTAATTTGTTAAAATATTACTTACCTGAGTTACCTTATACTTACCTTGTGCACAAAACGTGCTCTTTGTTATAAACCTGAAAAAAAATGATAGAAATGTTATTGATAAATTGTGTGATAGACCATGTACAGCATAACCTACAGGCGAACCAAGCAAATGCCGTACAAACTTTATCATAAACACAAAGAGTAGCCAATGCTTGATGTCATTGCTTATTATACTTGCTAATAGTAATAGTACTTGTGCATGTCCTCGGTTAGCAATCCACTTGTAATTTAAATCTAACGACTGGTAAATCGTGTGCATCCTAAATCGATGCCTTTTGTTACGAATTTGCATCCTAAATCGATGCCCTTTGTTACGAATTTGTATCCTAAATCGATACTTTGTACTCAAATCGTCATGATGATTTTATAATCTAGAGATTGAATGTTATTTGTAGTGAAACTCAATAGAGAAATATCAAGTTTATAGTTAAGTTGTGTGTAATGAAACTTGTTACGAATGTAGCGTGATAATTATATACAAAATTACTTTGAAATTTAATGTCACTATTAAATTAGATTTAAAAAACTTACCCTCTTTGTACATAGCCCAAATACTCCGTTTTGCAATGGTGTGATTCGTATTTATCCACGGCGCCCAAACTGGTTGGTGGCGCCATCTCGTACTTAAGATGTTAGATGTTATTCTTAAAATGATTAAGAAATGCAACAAATTTATTTCTTGTAAAAGTTAAATGACTTAAAAGGTTAAAGTATCAAATAGTTTGTTATTTCCAACTTCCTGGTCGGAGTGTCGTGAAGTTCACGATGTCATATGTCATTATTTTTTATTATTATGTCATATGTCATTATTTTTGTTCATTATGTCATATTATTGTAGTCTCTGGTTAAAACATTAAAAATCCCACACAAGAAATTTCAGCTGTAAAATAAGTCTATTTCTTCATATACAGTTTAAACTTTTATCCTTGAACTATGTAGTATGCATAACATTTACCCTTCATAGAATTGCTGGCTTCCTTGCTTCATAGAAAACTTACCTGGGCAGTTGGCTGTCAGAGAGCATCGAATCAACATGTGCTGTGGATAATTTGTATGACTAACTGATTTGTATAAATAAACTCACCTGTGTTCTGCAATATACTGATGTCTTAGCTATTTTACCTTTAGACATTTTTCACAACATACATGGGTATACATGGGTTACTATACATAAGTATTCGGTTTTCCCCGAGCGTTGTAATGCTAGTGTGATTGTTTAACATCGATATTATGTTTGAAACAGAATTATCAGACATACGTTAATGACTTTAGCGTTCGTTTTCCAAACAAGTTCATGAGTGGCTTCATATTGGCAATACATATCATCATGCTGCGATGTGCTCTTCTTGGTATTTCCAATATGGTAAAGTAGCTGATCGAAGCTATTGTCACTCTAAGCTGTCACTACGAACAGTGAGAGCTTAGGACGGCTGACCCGAGTAGACCATGTGACCCCCAGCAATGAAGCTATTGTCACTCTAAGCTGTCACTACGAACAGTGAGAGCTTAGGACGCCTGACCTGAGTAGACCATGTGACCCCCAGCAATGAAGCTATTGTCACTCTAAGCTGTTACTACGAACAGTGAGAGCTTAGGACGGCTGACCCGAGTAGACCATGTGACCCCCAGCAATGAAGCTATTGTCACTCTAAGCTGTCACTACGAACAGTGAGAGCTTAGGACGCCTGACCTGAGTAGACCATGTGACCCCCAGCAATGAAGCTATTGTCACTCTAAGCTGTCACTACGAACAGTGAGAGCTTAGGACGGCTGACCCGAGTACACCATGTGACCCCCAGCAATGAAGCTATTGTCACTCTAAGCTGTCACTACGAACAGTGAGAGCTTAGGACGCCTGACCCGAGTACACCATGTGAACCCCCAGCAATGAAGCTATTGTCACTCTAAGCTGTCACTACGAACAGTGAGAGCTTAGGACGCCTGACCCGAGTACACCATGTGAACCCCCAGCAATGAAGCTATTGTCACTCTAAGCTGTCACTACGAACAGTGAGAGCTTAGGACGCCTGACCCGAGTACACCATGTGACCCCCAGCAATGAAGCTATTGTCACTCTAAGCTGTCACTACGAACAGTGAGAGTTTAGGACGCCTGACCCGAGTAGACCATGTGACCCCCAGCAATGAAGCTATTGTCACTCTAAGCTGTCACTACGAACAGTGAGAGTTTAGGACGCCTGACCCGAGTAGACCATGTGACCCCCAGCAATGAAGCTATTGTCACTCTAAGCGGTCACTACGAACAGTGAGAGCTTAGGACGGCTGACCCGAGTAGACCATGTGACCCCCAGCAATGAAGCTATTGTCACTCTAAGCTGTTACTACGAACAGCGAGAGCTTAGGACGCCTGACCTGAGTAGACCATGTGACCCCCAGCAATGAAGCTATTGTCACTCTAAGCTGTTACTACGAACAGTGAGAGCTTAGGACGTCTGACCTGAGTACACCATGTGACCCCCAGCAATGAAGCTATTGTCACTCTAAGCTGTTACTACGAACAGCGAGAGCTTAGGACGCCTGACCCGAGTACACCATGTGAACCCCCAGCAATGAAGCTATTGTCACTCTAAGCTGTCACTACGAACAGTGAGAGCTTAGGACGGCTGACCCGAGTACACCATGTGACCCCCAGCAATGAAGCTGTTGTCATTCTAAGCTGTCACTACGAACAGTGAGAGCTTAGGACGCCTGACCCGAGTACACCATGTGACCCCCAGCAATGAAGCTATTGTCACTCTAAGCTGTTACTACGAACAGTGAGAGCTTAGGACGGCTGACCCGAGTACACCATGTGACCCCCAGCAATGAAGCTATTGTCATTCTAAGCGGTCACTACGAACAGTGAGAGCTTAGGACGCCTGACCCGAGTACACCATGTGACCCCCAGCAATGAAGCTATTGTCATTCTAAGCGGTCACTACGAACAGTGAGAGCTTAGGACGCCTGACCTGAGTAGACCATGTGACCCCCAGCAATGAAGCTATTGTCATTCTAAGCGGTCACTACGAACAGTGAGAGCTTAGGACGCCTGACCTGAGTAGACCATGTGACCCCCAGCAATGAAGCTATTGTCACTCTAAGCTGTTACTACGAACAGCGAGAGCTTAGGACGTCTGACCTGAGTACACCATGTGACCCCCAGCAATGAAGCTATTGTCACTCTAAGCTGTTACTACGAACAGCGAGAGCTTAGGACGCCTGACCCGAGTACACAATGTGACCCCCAGGGCCAATAATTGTGACAGTAGGAGTATATGCCTTTGTCTCCTCTTGGAGAAATTGCAGTGGACACCCTTGATGGGGGTGGGGGTTTAAACTAAACTTAAAGTGTATTTTGGCTGCAAGATAAATGGACAAACATATGTTGCATAGCCATTTATAATCAGCGTGAATTAACAGACGTATGTTGCATAACCATATTTAATCAGTATGAATGGACAAACCTATGTTGCATAGCCATTTATAATCAGTGTGAATTGACAGACATATGTTGCATAGCCATATTTAATCAGTATGAATGGACAAACCTATGTTGCATAGCCATTTATAATCAGTGAGAATTGACAGACATATGTTGCATAGCCACATTTAATCAGTGTAAACAGACAAGCATATGTTGCATAGCCATTTATAATCAGTATGAATTGACAGACATATGTTGTATAGCCACATTTAATCAGTTTAAATGGGCAAACATATGTTGCATAGCCATTTATATAATCAGCGTGAATTGACAGACATATGTTGCATAGCCACATTTAATCACTATGAATGGACAAACATATGTTGCATAGCCATTTATAATCAGTATGAATTGACAGACATATGTTGCATAGCCACATTTAATTAGGATGAATGGACAAACATATGTTACTTATCCATTTGTAATCAGTGTGAATTGACAGACATATATTGCATAGCCACATTTAATCAGTATAAACAGACAAACATATGTTGCATAGCCATTTATAACAGTATGAATTGACAGACATCTGTTGCATAGCCACATTTAATCAGTTTGGATGGACAAACATATGTTGCATAGCCATTTATAATCAGTGTGAATTGACAGACGTATGTTGCATAGCCACATTTGATCCGTATGAATGGACAAACATATGTTGCATAGCCACGTATGACCAGTAATGTGATAAAATTAACGAACCTGTGAACTGTGTAAATGTCTAATTTAATTTCATTTTAGGTTTGTGACGATCCTTTAATGTATATAATGGATACCCCTGGTATATTAGCTCCTAATGTTCGGGACGTTGAAACGGGTATGAAGTTGGCCTTGTGTGGTGAGTAAAGTTTTCCTTGCTTAGAGGACAAGAAAAGGGGTACCTGAAGTACGTTTCAGGAAAAGTTATATTTCTTTATACCAATTTTATGCGTATGTCGTACTTGCATTGAAAGGAATTTTCCTGTTTCTTCATTTTAAATCTCCTGCGTTACTGTTCCGACAGCGCCATTACATCACATACGCTCACAGTAAATCAGAGGAAGAAAAGGAAATGTTAAATTATGTCACAAAAAACTTTCCTTACTTTAGGTTTTAAAAGTTCCTAGCGCATTTTCTGGTTCACTTTTACCATTTCACAAGTTTATATGCAACCAATGTAATTAACCTGCTACAAGATTAAACACCTTGTGTTTTCACTTGTCTTGGCAATAATAGCTCTTTGAGCTAATGTTAATTGTTGACCCAAAAGCCGACTTTAAATAAAGATTATTATTATTATTATTATTATTTGGTTTTCTGGGTCAACAATTAACATAAGTTCCAGAGAGTTTTTGTGCCGACTGTAAATAACAACCTACAACTACATAACAGAGACTATTATTGCCCCACTTTTACCCTAAATACCACGCGTCAGGCAGGGCAACAGCAGGTACCATTTTTAAAATCTTGGGTATGACCCAGCCACAGTATCAAACTCACAACCTCCCAGACGGAAAGCAGACGCGCGTTACCACTAGACTAAACCATGTCGTATGGAGTAAAGAAATGTTGTGAAAAAGTGCATATTGTGTAGGCAATATTTGATTTAAATATTTGTTTATATGCCTTTGCACTGTTCAAGTCAGGATCCAGCACTCACTGCACAGAATGCTTAATATAAGTGTTTGTGGTGAGACTGGAATCTTGCTATTTGTCAAGGAAAATGAGCCATTGAACTGGTAAGATGTCCTAGCCCCGTTCTCTTGTCTAATGTACTTTCTTACTAAGTACGTAGCGGGTAAAACTGGCAAGAGGCATTTTCAGACTGTTGCCTTTCTATTTACTGACCAGATTCAGTGTTGTTTATCTTGTTTGTTGCAGCTACTTTGCAAGATCATCTAGTCGGTGAAGATATCATAGCAGATTATATGCTGTACTGGCTGAACAAAAATGAAAAATATGAGTAAGTGTCTAACTTCTTCAGGACCGCACCATTCAAAATGAGTTTTATAAGACCTATGACTTTTCTGCTACTGTACGAGCACGTACGGCCATATCGCGTTGAAAACACCGGTTCTCGTCTGATCACCGAAGTTAAGCAACGTAGAGCCTGGTTAGTACTTGGATGGGTGACCACCTAGGAATACCAGGTGCTGTAGGCTTGCGGGATGCCCACACTGTATCTCGACACTAGGCGGAGGAGCTGCACAAGCAGCCAACGGCTAGAGGGCGGAGCAGGTCAAGTGACCTAACGGCCATGTGTAGAGGAGTATTGTTGTTGTTGTTATTGTTAGAGGAGTAAACCTTCCAAATCAGGAGTGGAGCCCCAAAGGCGGACCAGCGCAGCATGCTCACTGACTCCGGCAGCCAACCTGGTGCCAAACATATTGCTCCGCTTTCCTTTGGACTACACCAGGGAGGAAGAGAGGGGGTTCCTGTTGTCTGGGCAACTCAGGATCTCCATACATTTTGCCCAGGCGTGCACCCTGGAGACGTTCAAAGATCGGATTGCTCAGCCACAGTCGACGCTGCAGCTCCATCAATGTGATCAATAACTGACTCTCTGCACACACTCCATTGTCTTCAGAGACAGAAAGATGCCAACAACAACAACAACAACGAGCACAGACATGAAATGTCGATACGATATCGATAAAAACACATTTTTTGTATCGTTATCATTAACATCGCTAAAATGCAGGGCTCATAGTGGCATTTACCGCTCATCTTTCACTGATCACTTGCAACACTCGTTGAGTACACGTGGTAAGCATAAAGCAACACAGAAAATTCATTACATCATTAGAAACTAAATTGATTGTCTTAATTAAGGTTGTTTGACGGTAGAGACAAAACAGCCAAAGCCAGCAACACAAAAACACTACTAGAGAAATTAAACTCATGAACCTTTGTTATTTTGACAGGTACATGAACCTTTGTTATCTTCACAGGTACATGAACCTTTGTTATTTTCACAGGTACATGAACCTTTGTTATTTTGACAGGTACATGAACCTTTGTTATCTTCACAGGTACATGAACCTTTGTTATTTTCACAGGTACATGAACCTTTGTTATTTTGACAGATACGTGGACTACTTTGGTCTTCAAAAACCCATGGATGACATAATAGAACTTCTAGTGAGAATTGCTGTCGATAATAAAAAAGTTTTGAAAATGAAATCAGCAGAAGGAAAAGGTGAAAAAACTATTTTAGTAGTATAGCTGCGTTGTTTCTGCGGAGTCTGACTCCAGAATCAGGTATACTAGTTTTCCGTCAAACGTGACGGCATCTTCAAAACTGGACGATTGTGCAGACGTTAGTTCAAAGCTATGCGCGGCTCCGCGAATCCACTAAGACTGGCAATGGTTCCATTCAGTCATGTTCGCATAGCCAACAAATTCACCCGGCACCGTGATAAACATGATCGTGAACTGCAGTGTTCATTTGTGATGTCGGGGTGATGTAGATCGATCTCATTTCCTGGCATCACATCAGCACACATAATCTTTGCATACGCAAACGTGCTTGACGCGCAGGGAAGATGCCTGCCATTGAACAAACCTTGGTTAGTTTGTGAAGTAAGCGATAGCTGCATTCGGTTGCGATTAATTAATTTTTCAAAGTAATTATTCAAACATTAAAAACAACTGCTGACTTTTATGGGCAAGAAAACGTTTATTTTGGACACTAAATTAAAATGAGATTGAATCTGATCAGTTGTCTGATTTTCTTTTAAATTGCGAACTTCTTTGCTGCATCAGCTAAATGTAGTTAAACAAAATTGTAATTGTGTTGTCACCTGCACTAATAATTCTTGCAGCAAAATACCAAAATGTCATTTTAATTATGCATGAGCTGTGAAATACTCAGGGCCGATTTTGAGCAAGTTTGACAGATTTCTTCAAATCGAGCCCCACGCGAAGAAGGGACCCCCACACACGCTCGAGGAGAGGATTCGATGATGAATTAATGAGTGTCCAGTGTGCACGAAGTCTCTTCATACTGTGAAGGCAGTGAAACTATTCAGTCTGCCCCCCCCCCACACACACTCACGCTCGAGGAGAGGATTCGATGATGAATTAATGAGTGTCCAGTGTGCACGAAGTTTCTTGATACTGTAAAGGCAGTGAAACTATTCAGTCTGTCTCCCCCCCACACACACACTCGAGCGAAGGACACTTTGATGAATTAATGACTGTCCAGGGTGGATGAAGTTTCTTGATACTGTGAATGCAGTGAAACTATTCAGTCTGTCCTCG
>JAQGDQ010002493.1:0-18664 GCA_030141605.1 Tubiluchus corallicola
ATAGATCTGAGTAATAAGAACCCTTTTGACAATCCTACGTCTCCCATAGTGCTGGATTACGAAACGGCGAATCTGCATGAACTACACGGGCATACATACGACTCCTTAGGTAATGCTATAGCGAATGTGGTAGTAAGTGTTTACAGCGGAGAAACCCTTCTTAGAAGCGTAAACACAAATGATAATGGCCGTTACAGTACAGCTTTGCCCGATGGTGATTATACTGTAGATGCAATGCTCGTCCCATACTCTCACAAGATAGAAGAGATAACGATAGATTCGGATGATTTACTGCTTGACCTGACCTTGGAAAGCAATAAAGGCAGGATAAGTTCCGGATATGGAGTATCGTACATAGATGACAATGGGGATCTGTGGAACTGGGGAGATTCTAGATATGCTCTCAGCGGCATAACAACTGTACCGAAAAATGTAACGCCGACTTATCCTGATTTGAGTAATCTTGTCATGACAACGACAGGATATAGTCATAATGCCTATAGAGGCTATACTGTAGCATTGCGTTCTGACCAAAAACTTTATTCTTGGGGGTATAATAGTAATGGTCAGCTCGGCATTAATAATACAACTGATAAATCTGCCCCTGTAGAAGTTATGTTAGGCAATTTGAATGGAGATGCTATTATAGACTTGTCGGCAGGTATGTATCATACTCTCGCTCTTACATCAAAAAGACAGGTTGCTGCTTGGGGAGGAAATACAAATTACCAACTCGGCTTTTCTGACAAAAGTAACGTCCTCGTTCCCACCATTATCCCAGGCTTAGATAATATATCCTCCGTTAAAGCAGGTGCTTGGCACAGTGCTGTCCTGACAAAAGATGGCAAGGTATATACATGGGGTAGAAACAATTATGGCCAACTTGGCGTGGCGGGTGCTGATACGCATATACCGCAGCTGGTCAGTGGTTTTGATAGCGACGTCATTGAAATATCGGCAGGTGGAGCTCATACGCTTGCGCTTACCAGGAAAGGCACCCTCTACGGCTGGGGATACAATAATTACAAGCAAGTAAATAGTTCCTCGAGCAATACCATAACAACTCCTCAAGTGCTACAAGTAGGTATTATAGAGATTGAAGCCGGTATGCATACTAGTTTTGCCATAAAGAGTAGCGGTGAGGTTTTATCTTGGGGGTATAGTAGATACAGCAGTAGAGGTGACCTAACCTCTCTTGCGAATAAAGATATCATTATACTCAGCGGTGGGCGTTTCGGCGGACAAGCCATAGACTCAAAAGGTCAGGTATACACATGGGGACATTCTCGAATGACCGGAATAGGCGTTGAAAGCGCTACCCCAATAAACATAACCGACAAGCTACAGTAACATTTTGCGATTTACAGTCGGTATCTTTTTACATGGTCGCCCCGCATTTGGGGCGACCTCTACAGATTATCAAAAGGTATTAGTATGAATGGTGGTGCACAATAATGCGTTATAAAGTCCACCTACTCCGCTGTTCACTAAATTAATCCACCAAGGGCAATCGATGGTTTTACTGCTCTGATGATCTCGTAACCGATTTTGCTTCCTCAGTCATTTTAATGATGGCGACACCTAACTTTTCCCAAATTACCAATAAAAATGGTCAACTAAGAATTATATCATAAAAAACTAGCTTACGCATTAATGTTATTAACAAAATAGTGTTATAATGTGTTTATGGACAGTCTCTTAAAGGAGGTATATTTTATGAGAATTTTCAAACTTTTGTTGGCGCTTTCCTTGGCAAGCGTGCTTTTTGCCGGATGCTCCAACGGCTCGTCCGGTAGTGGTGAGGTTACTACATCCGAGATAAGCATCAGTGGCAAACTGGAAAACAGTTTCGGATATCCGGCCTCAGGTGTAGACGCTGTTCTTGAGAAGGATGGTCTTATCGTAGGCGAGACCGTGACGGACATCAATGGCGAGTACTCTTTCTTAGCAAAACAGGGTTCATATTCCCTCAGCTTTAGCGGCGGAGGCTACAGCGGCAAAACTATCTCCGTCAACACAGAGGAAGGTGGAGTTATCCCCGTACAGCAGGTAACGGTGGATTTTGGAACCAACGGTATTGTGATTGGCAAAATCTCTGAAGATGCTGAAGGTATTATCTATGTGGGGGATGCTGATATTGTAAGCGGCTCAACTTCAGTGAAGAGCACCTACAAAGGCTATTACTCCATCGTGTTGCCCCACGGCACCCATGATATACTTTTCAGAAAAACAGGCCATATAGGCACTAGCAGAACCCATACTTTTAGTGAGAATGAACCTTATGTAATTGACAACATAGTGATGGAGGTAGACACCCCAAATTATGGTGCGGTGTACGGTACCGTTAGTCAAAAGCTGGGCGGTATAGGCGGCCAGCCGGAAGTGACAATTCCATTTTATGGTGCTGAAGTAAGGTTGCGACTAGGCAACAACCCTATACAGACCGTAGCGATGACAAATCTGTATACAGATTCGTAGATTTGCACAACACATATGATGTGAGGGGAGTTTCTGGTCTTCACATTAACTATACAAGCGATCCATTCGATCTATCCGCAACTAATCCTTACCAAGAGAATAATTATGTTATGGATCTAGATACGAGCACATACGGTGCATACTATGGTCATATGGCGGATGAATTTGGCAGAGATTTGAGCGGAGTTGAGATCACATTTAACGGTCAAGGCGATAAGAATGGTGATGTGATAAGTGATTCTACGGCTTTTTCTATGCAATCTTGGATCACGGTTCTTACGATGCGATATTTGAGAAGGACGGCTTTAAGAAGACCGCGCGTTTCAGTATAGATCTGAGTGAGAACAAACCTTTTGACAATCCTGCGTCTCCCATAATGCTAAATTACGAAACGGCGAATCTGCATGAACTGCACGGGCATATATATAACTCTATAGGTGATGCTCTAGCGAATGTGGTAGTAAGTGTTTACAGCGGAGAAACCCTTCTTAGAAGCGTAAACACAAATGATAATGGTCGTTACAGTACAGCTTTGCCCGATGGTGATTATACTGTAGATGCAATGCTCGTCCCATACTCTCACAAGATAGAAGAGATAACGATAGATTCGGATGATTTGCTGCTTGACCTGTCCTTGGGAAGCAATAAAGGCAGGATAAGTTCCGGATTTGGAGTATCGTACATAGATGACAACGGTGATCTGTGGAACTGGGGAGATTCTACATATGCTCTCAGCGGCATAACAACTGTACCGAAAAATGTAACGCCGACTTATCCCGAACTGAGTAATCTTGTCATGACAACAACAGGATATAATCCTCCTTACTCTAGAGGCTATACTGTAGCATTGCGTTCTGACCAAAAGCTTTATTCTTGGGGGTATAATAGTAATGGTCAGCTCGGCATTAATAATACAACTGATAAATCTGCCCCAGTAGAAGTTATGTTAGGCAATTTGAATGGAGATGCTATTGTAGACTTGTCGGCCGGCATGTATCATGTTCTCGCTCTTACATCGAAAAGGCAGGTTGCTGCTTGGGGAGGAAATACACATTACCAACTCGGCTTTTCTGACACAAGTAACGTCCTCGTTCCTACCATTATCCCAGGCTTAGATAATATATCCTCCGCTCAAGCAGGTGCTTTGCACAGTGTTGTCTTGACAAAAGATGGCAAGGTATATACATGGGGTAGAAACAGTTATGGCCAACTTGGCGTGACGAGTGCTGATACGCATATACCGCAGCTGGTCAGTGGTTTTGATAGCGACGTCATTGAAATATCGGTAGGTGGATCTCATACGCTTGCGCTTACCAGGAAAGGCACCCTCTACGGCTGGGGATACAATAATTACAAGCAAGTGAATAGTTCCTCGAGCAGTACCATAACAACTCCTCAAGTGCTACAAGTAGGTATTATAGAGATTGAAGCCGGTATGCATACTAGTTTTGCCATAAAGAGTAGCGGTGAGGTTTTGTCTTGGGGAGATAATGCCCACAGCAGTAGAGGTGACCTGACCTCTCTTGCGAATAAAGGTATCATTATACTCAGCGGTGGGCGTTACGGCGGACAAGCCATAGACTCAAAAGGTCAGGTATACACATGGGGACATTCTCGAATGACCGGAATAGGCGTTGTAAGCGCTACCCCAATAAACATAACCGACAAGCTACAGTAACATTTTGCGATTTACAGTCGGTCTCTTTTTACATGGTCGCCCCGCATTTGGGGCGACCACTACAGTTTATCAAAAGGTATTAGTATGAATAGTGGTGCACAATAATACACTAGACCCATGACCATACCGACTCTGCGGTTTATTAAGCTATCAAGAGCACAAACGTTTTATTCTTAATCACCGCATCTCATCTACCTACAACAGAAAATCATTTGCACTCCACAGCAAACCCCCACAACCCACACCAAAAAACACACAACAAACAAACCAAACCCCCCAACAAACACAACCGACTTCCATCAAAAGCTTCAGCAAAAATAGAACTCACACTAAGTACGCCGGCGCAAATATACCTATAAGTCCGCTTTAAGCTCCACCTAATACACCTATTCACTAAATTAATCCACCAAGGGCAATCGATGGTTTTACTGCTCTGATGATCTCGTAACCGATTTTGCTTCCTCAGTCATTTTAATGATGGCGACACCTAACTTTTCCCAAATTACCACTAAAAATGGTCAACTAAGAATTATATCATAAAAAACTAGCTTACGCATTAATGTTATTAACAAAATAGTGTTATAATGTGTTTATGGACAGTCTCTTAAAGGAGGTATATTTTATGAGAATTTTCAAACTTTTGTTGGCGCTTTCCTTGGCAAGCGTGCTTTTTGCCGGATGCTCCAACGGCTCGTCCGGTAGTGGTGAGGTTACTACATCCGAGATAAGCATCAGTGGCAAACTGGAAAACAGTTTCGGATATCCGGCCTCAGGTGTAGACGCTGTTCTTGAGAAGGATGGTCTTATCGTAGGCGAGACCGTGACAGACATCAATGGCGAGTACTCTTTCTTAGCAAAACAGGGCTCATATTCCCTCAGCTTTAGCGGCGGAGGCTACAGCGGCAAAACTATCTCCGTCAACACAGAGGAAGGTGGAGTTATCCCCGTACAGCAGGTAACGGTGGATTTTGGAACCAACGGTATTGTGATTGGCAAAATCTCTGAAGATGCTGAAGGTATTATCTATGTGGGGGATGCTGATATTGTAAGCGGCTCAACTTCAGTGAAGAGCACCTACAAAGGCTATTACTCCATCGTGTTGCCCCACGGCACCCATGATATACTTTTCAGAAAAACAGGCCATATAGGCACTAGCAGAACCCATACTTTTAGTGAGAATGAACCTTATGTAATTGACAACATAGTGATGGAGGTAGACACCCCAAATTATGGTGCGGTGTACGGTACCGTTAGTCAAAAGCTGGGCGGTATAGGCGGCCAGCCGGAAGTGGTAATTCCATTTTATGGTGCTGAAGTAAGATTGCGACTAGGCAACAACCCTATACAGACCGTGTATAGCGATGACAAATCTGTATACAGATTCGTAGATTTGCACAACACATATGATGTGAGGTTCTGGTCTACATTAACTATACAAGCGATCCGTTCGATCTATCCGCAACTAATCCTTACCGAAGATAATTATGTTATGGATCTAGATACGAGCACATACGGTGCATACTATGGTCATATGGCGGATGAATTTGGCAGAGATTTGAGCGGAGTTGAGATCACATTTAACGGTCAAGGCGATAAGAATGGTGATGTGATAAGTGATTCTACGGGCTTTTTCTATGCAATCTTGGATCACGGTTCTTACGATGCGATATTTGAGAAGGACGGCTTTAAGAAGACCGCACGTTTCAGTATAGATCTGAGTGAGAACAAACCTTTTGACAATCCTGCGTCTCCCATAATGCTAAATTACGAAACGGCGAATCTGCATGAACTGCACGGACATATATATGACTCCTTAGGTGATACTCTAGCGAATGTGGTAGTAAGTGTTTACAGCGGAGAAACCCTTCTTAGAAGCGTAAACACAAATGATAATGGTCGTTACAGTACAGCTTTGCCCGATGGTGATTATACTGTAGATGCAATGCTCGTCCCATACTCTCACAAGATAGAAGAGATAACGATAGATTCGGATGATTTACTGCTTGACCTGACCTTGGAAAGCAATAAAGGCAGGATAAGTTCCGGATATGGAGTATCGTACATAGATGACAATGGGGATCTGTGGAACTGGGGAGATTCTAGATATGCTCTCAGCGGCATAACAACTGTACCGAAAAATGTAACGCCGACTTATCCTGATTTGAGTAATCTTGTCATGACAACGACAGGATATAGTCATAATGCCTATAGAGGCTATACTGTAGCATTGCGTTCTGACAACAAGCTTTATTCTTGGGGATATAATGGTTATGGTCAGCTCGGCATTAATAATACAACTGATAAATCTGCCCCAGTAGAAGTTATGTTAGGCAATTTGAATGGAGATGCTATTGTAGACTTGTCGGCAGGCACGTATCATGCTCTCGCCCTTACATCGAAAAGGCAGGTTGCTGCTTGGGGAGGAAATACACATTACCAACTCGGCTTTTCTGACAAAAGTAACATCCTCGTTCCTACCCTTATCCCAGGCTTAGATAATATATCCTCCGTTCAAGCAGGTGATTTGCACAGTGCTGTCCTGACAAAAGATGGCAAGGTATATACATGGGGTAACAACAGTTATGGCCAACTTGGCGTGACGAGTGCTGATACGCATATACCGCAGCTGGTCAGTGGTTTTGATAGCGACGTCATTGAAATATCGGCAGGTGGATCTCATACGCTTGCGCTTACTAAGAAAGGCACCCTCTACGGCTGGGGATACAATAATCACAAGCAAGTGAATAGTTCCTCGAGCAATACCATAACAACTCCTCAAGTGCTACAAGTAGGTATTATAGAGATTGAAGCCGGTATGTATACTAGTTTTGCCATAAAGAGTAGCGGTGAAGTTTTATCTTGGGGAAATAATGCCCACAGCAGTAGAGGTGACCTAACCTCTCTTGCGAATAAAGATATCATTACACTCAGCGGTGGGCTTTGCGGCGGACAAGCCATAGACTCAAAAGGTCAAGTATACACATGGGGACATTATCAAGTGACCGGAATAGGCGTTGAAAGCGCTACCCCAATAAACATAACTGACAAGCTACAGTAACATTTTGCGATTTACAGTCGGTATCTTTTTACATGGTCGCCCCGCATTTGGGGCGACCTCTACAGATTATCAAAAGGTATTAGTATGAATAGTGGTGCACAATAATACACTAGACGCCATGACCAGTACCGGAGGCTCTGCGGTTTATTATCGCTATCAAGAGCACAAACGTTTTATTCTTAATCACCGCAGTCTCATCTACCTACAGAGCAGTATAAATCATTTGCACTCCACAGCAAACCCCGTCCACGTCAATGCCCACACCAAAAAAAGAACATCACAAAAATCATAACCAGAAGTGTCCAAGAGCCCGCCCAGACTGAGAACACCACAGGAAGAACAACAAGCTAGACCCTCAAGTCAATAATAGAACCGAGCATTTCATTGTAAGTGCGTGCAACTTGGATATTTGCCTGCAAATAGCGCAAATTCGTAATGCTGTCAACGGTCTCCTTAGCCAAATCAACTTCTGAAACCCTAGTGTAATCCGGCTCCCGCATAGAATCCACCGAAGTAAAGTCATAACGTTTAGTATTGACGTTGGCGATATTGTGCGCGATTTCATCCTGTCTGTTTATGCTGCTCTGAATTCCATCCAAGGAACTGTATAGACCATTTACCATCAACCTTGCACCTCACACATACCCAAATATATATGCAAATCCCAGGCAATTACAATAGAAAAAATAGTTGCGCCCATCACCACCCTACTCGTAGTGTAAAAAATCGAAGACATCTCACCACAAATTTATCACTGTGAAGATGCAAATTAGAAAAAAGGCTTTACAAAGCTGCAGCGCAAAAACTCACATCTACTTCAGCAGATATTTAATCCCTTCGATATAGGATTGCAGTCCCAAGCCGGATATCTGTTTGACGCAAGCGTCCTTAGTTACCGAAATACGGCGGAATTCTTCCCTACTGCTTATGTCGCTCAAGTGGACTTCCACAGCGGGAAGATTGACAGCGCTCAAAGCATCCCTAATGGCATAGGAATAGTGAGTATATGCCGCAGGGTTAATTACAATGCCATCTGCCTGGGTTCGGTTTTCGTGGAGGAAATCTATGATCTCGCCCTCGCAGTTTGATTGAAAAATCCTGACTTCTGCTCCGTTCTGCAAAGCAAACTCCTTAATACTGTCATTTATGTCCTTGAGAGTAACTGTCCCATAGATGTCGGGCTCACGCTCTCCGAGTAAATTTAAATTTGGCCCATGCACTATTAGTATCTTTTTCATAAAGTATTTATCCCCACGGCTTTCATCGCTTCAAAAATTTCCGTTTTATCCACGGTATCATCAGAGACCGTCTTACCTATTTCGCTCAACAGCACAAAATTAATTTTTTCGTTTCGTATCTTTTTATCCCTTTTTAGAGCGGTCATAAGCTTATCAAAATCGATATTTCCGAGCCCAGGAGGTAGTGCAAAGTTGCTCAAAAACTCTCTCACTCTTCCGTATGCATCTTCACTTAAGTGCCCTTTATTGCGAGAAATTTCTACGGCAACCTTCATCCCAACCATAACCGCTTCCCCATGATGGAGGTTTTGATAATCTGACACCCTCTCCAATGCGTGTCCGACGGTATGACCAAAGTTTAACACTTCTCTCAAGCCCAGTTTATCGTACTCATCGGCAGCCACAATATCTGCTTTTAGCTGCACGCACCTCTCTACCACGTGAGCTATAACGCCCTCTTCCCGCCCAAGAACCGCATCCAAGCGCTCCTCCAAAAAAGAAAATAGCCCCATATCGAGAGAAATTGCGTATTTGACTACCTCCCCAACGCCCGAAAGGTAATCCCTATTTGAAAGAGTTTTCAAGAGCTTAACATCACAAATGACAAGTGACGGTTGATAAATCGAACCGATAAGATTCTTGGCCTCTTTATGGTTCACCCCTGTCTTTCCGCCGATTGAGCTATCAACCTGAGCCAATAGGGTGCTAGGAAGACCTACCCATCTCACTCCTCTCAAGAAGGTAGAAGCGACAAATCCCGCAACATCCCCGGTGGTGCCTCCACCCAATGCAAAGATCACAGACCCCCGATCAGCTTTATTTTCAATCAATTTATCATAGAGCAGTTTCACATTATCGAGCTCTTTGGCCTGCTCTCCAGCTTCCAAAGGAATTATAGTCACCTGACGATTGGATTTTGCTAAAGCACTCTCAAGCTTCTTAGCCTCTAACATCAAATTCATGTCCGATATGATAAATAATTTCGCCTGATCAAGTCCGCTGAAATCTTGCACAACTCTGTCAGCTATGTCACATCCTATGTAGATTTCATAGTCTTTGTCCGCTCCATCATAACCAAATTCTATGCCGACCCTCTTCATAAACCTAAACGCCTCACTTTTGCAACTATATCGTCAGCCACTTCATGCAATGTTTTTTCATCAACCTGTACAACAATGTCCGCCTCTTCATAAAATGGCTTGCGCTCATCCAAAATCTGTCTCATCCTCTCCAAAGCTTCCAATCGATCCAACGATTGTAATAACGGTCTATCACCCTTCTTAAGCCGTGCGCACAAAGTTTCAGCTTCTGCCTTTAGATACACGGTAGAAGAAAACTCATGTATGAGCTCCCTGTTGCGCTTATCAGCAATGGCACCACCTCCCACAGAGGTCACCTGTTCGCAAGCATCGGCAATGGTAGATATAACATCCGTCTCCAGCTCTCTAAAGTGCTTCTCTCCCATCTTTTCAAATATGTCCGGGATACTCATCCCCGCTCTCTTTTCAATAAGCGCATCAGTATCCACAAAATCTTTTTCAAGGCGGAGAGCCAAAATGCTACCTACAGTGGTCTTACCTGCTCCCATACAGCCTATGAGAGATATGTTACCCCTGCCCTTTGACATATCGCCTAACCTCCTCCATGGAGTCGCCGCCAAACTTCTGCAAAATATGATCCGTCAAAACAAGAGCCAACAAAGACTCGCCTATCACCGCTGCAGCTGGAACTGCGCACACATCGGAGCGCTCAACGTGGGCTTTTTCCTCTTTGAGAGTTTTAATATTAACTGAGTTTAACGGCTTCATCAGCGTCGGTATCGGTTTCATACACGCACGGACAACTACTGTTTGTCCCGTCGTCATACCACCCACGATTCCACCGCTGCGATTTGTAAGGGGAGTAACGACACCATCGACCAATCCATATTCATCATGAGCATCAAAACCGCTCAAGTTTGCAGTTTTAAAACCCAGACCAATCTCTACACCCTTTATGCCATTTAAACTGAGAAATGATTTACCAATATCCCCCTCAATCCGCCTGTCCCAATGGACATAGCTTCCCAATCCTGCAGGCGTCTGCTCTGCATACACGTCAAACACTCCTCCAACGGTATCACCATCGAGACGAGCCTTTTCAATCTCCTCAATCATCAGCTCTTCATTGCCCAGAGCCCTAACCCTTGATTTATCCACAACCCTGTTGAGATCACAAATATCCACATCCAAAGAACTGTCGTCACTTACGCTTCCGATACCGACCACACGGCTGGCGACACTGATGCCCAGGTCCTCCAACAATCGCCTTGCAACAGAACCTACAGCGACACGCATGGCAGTCTCTCTGGCGCTTGCCCTCTCTAAAACGTTCCTCATGTCATCGTGCTTATATTTTAGAGCTCCAACATAATCCGCATGACCCGGACGGGGTATATCGATACGGCGTTGATCTCTTCCAGACTGAGGATATTCAACCTGCATCACGTCTTGCCAATTTTCATAATCTTGATTCTCGATCATCAATGCAATCGGGCTGCCCAGACTTTTGCCATGACGGACGCCCGTCACGATATCAACAGCGTCACCCTCAATACTCTGACGCCCGCCCCTGCCAAAGCCAAGTTTTCGTCTCCTCAACTGTGCATCAACATACTCCGCAGAAATATCTAAACCGGAAGGTATCCCCTCAATAATTCCGACTAATGCTTTGCCGTGGGATTCCCCCGCCGTTAAATATCTGATGCTCATGCATCCCTTCTGTTAAGGTGGTCAAGGCACAAACTCTTCAAATCATCTTTAACTTTCTTCTCATCAAGCAACAGCTGAAACCATGTCTCAAACGTTTTGGCAGCTTGCCACACCAGCATATCCAAGCCCGAAATGGTCTTCAAGCCATTCCTCTCTCCGGCTTTCAAGAAGGAGGTTTTATCTTTTCCGTAGACTAAGTCAAATATGACGGCATCACGATTTGAGATTGACTTAGGCAAAATATCCATGTCGATTTTGTCTTTCATCCCGATGGTGGTCGCATTGAGATAGATATCTGCACTATCTGTAACGGTTGTCTCCAAACTCATGGGGATAAACTCGGTTTGGGGATAAATCGCCTTCATGGCATCCCCAATGATGGTCGCTTTTGGCAAGGTCCTATTGACGATGTAGACGGTCTTAACCTTCAGGTCGCCCATACAAGCCGCAACCGCTCGGGCCGCCCCTCCGGCACCGTAAACTACTGCACTTTCACTCTCCACGGGAAAGTTTATATCATCCAAAACCTTCCTGATACCGTAAACATCGGTGTTATAACCCTTGAGCTTTCTGGTTCCGTCATCATCCGTCAAAGCCTTAACGACATTGACCGCCCCGACAGCTTTAGCTTCAGGGGCAACTTCATCAAGGCTGTCCATCACCGCCACCTTGTGCGGATGCGTGACGTTGCAGCCTACCATCCCTTCATCACTTTTAAGCTCTGACATGTATTTGGCGAGATCTTCAGGGGGAACGGGTTCAGCACCGTAGGAAAACTGTACCCCATCCAGATATTTTGACAATTCGCCGAATATTACCGGGGAAAGTGAATGCTTAATCGGATATCCGATCAGAACGGCTCGCATAACGTTATCTTGTCTCTCCATAAATTAACTCCTTCAAATCCGTATAGTAGTTCGGATACGAAATATCAACGCAGTTGCCCCCAATTATCTCAGTAGCCCCATCAGCTAAAAGAGCTGCCACCGAAAATGACATGGCAATCCGATGATCTCCAAACGATTCTATCTTTGCAGGTCTAAACTTTTGAGGGCCAGCTATCCTAAAACCGTCCTCAAACACGTCTATATCTATTCCCATCCTTTTCAAGTTCAGTTCAATAGCTCTCAACCTGTCGCTCTCCTTTACCCTGAGGTCAAGCGCTCCACTGACGACAGTTTCCCCATCGGCAGTTGCAGCAATCACAGCGATCAACGGCAATTCATCTATCAGGTCAGGGATCTCATCCTCCGTTATCACTGTGCCTTGCAGCTCGGAGTAGTTTACCAAAAGATGACCATAAGGTTCTGGAGTTTCCTCAACAACCTCACAACTAATGTCTGCGCCCATTCTCCTCAATACACTGATGATGCCCAATCTACTGGGATTGAGAGACAGGTTTAATATCTTCACCCGGCTCCCGGGAAGCATCGCAGCCCCGGCGATAAAATAAGCCGCAGAGGAAACATCACCCGGCACATAAAGATCATTATGGATAAAAGATTGACCACCGTCAATGAATATGGAATCTTGCGTCACCTTTAGTTCACAACCGTAATGCGGCAAGAGACGCTCCGTGTGGTCTCGACTCTTTATGCAACCGGTCAAGGTCGTACTCCCCTTTGACTGCAGAGCAGCCAAAATTATCGCACTCTTAACTTGAGCGCTCGCCTTCAGGAGATCGTGAGAAGTCCCCATCAGAGAAGCTCCACCCTTTACTATTACAGGAGCAGTACCCCCATCCGTCAGATGAATCTTTGCCCCCATCTTCGATAGAGGTGTTGCAACCCGACCCATGGGGCGACTGGAGAGAGACTCATCACCAATAAGTCTGCTGGAAAATTTGCAACCAGCCAAAATCCCCATCAATAAACGCATAGTCGTCCCGGAGTTGCCGCAGTCAAGTTCGCAAGAAGGTTCCTTCAACCCAGCAACACCACCGACACCGTAAACCACTGTCCGATCTTCCTCTGTCTCAAATCTGACACCCATCCCTTCAAGACAACGACGAGTAGACATCACATCCGATCCATCAGATGCGTTTGTAACAGTGCTCTCACCATCCGCCAAAGCGCTCATCATAAAAGCGCGATGCGATATAGACTTATCTCCCGGGACTTCAATATCCCCAACCAGCAGCAGGTCTCATTACTATATCAGGCACTTATCTATCTACCGACAGTTAACTTCCAACACTTCTGCCAAACCCCTCAACGATTGAAGCAACGAAGTGAACATATGCGGTTCAAGCGACTGAGGACCATCACAGAGAGCTACCTTGGGATTGTTGTGAACTTCTATGATCACAGCATGCGCCCCTATGGCAACGGATGCCCTCGACGCTGGAGCTACTAACTCCCTCTTTCCGGTTCCATGACTCGGATCCACAATAACGGGAAGATGAGTAAGACTCTTTAACACCGGAACAGCAGCCAAATCCAGAAGGTTTCTAGTATGTGTATCAAATGAACGAATGCCGCGCTCGCAAAGGATAACGTTGTGATTTCCAGCATCCAATATATATTCTGCAGCCATCAAAAACTCATCCAAAGTAGCAGCCATACCGCGCTTTAGCATAACGGGCTTGTCAATCCGACCGACCGCTTTGAGTAGAGAAACGTTTTGCATATTTCTAGCGCCAATCTGCACAATATCCGCAACATCAATCATACCGTCCAAGCCTTCAGTATCAAGCGCCTCCGTGACTATTGGCAGATCAAATTCGCTTTTGATCTCTCTCAAAATCTCGACCCCCTTCTTCCCCAAACCTTGGAAAGAATACGGCGAATATCTGGGTTTGTAAGCTCCTCCCCGCAATGCCACTCCACCTGCTGCCTTAATCACAGCAGCTACCGCTCTCATCTGTTCCAAAGACTCCACAGTACACGGGCCGCCTATCACCGAAAAGTTGTTACCGCCAAAAATGGCACTCATTCACGTCAATAACAGTATCGTCAGGCTTACACTCTCGCTTGCAAGTTTATAAGGCTTAGACACGGGAATAGCTTCTTAACTCCATTAAACTTCATAAACTCTTCACCATCTATAGTCCTTATTCCCAGTAATAGCCACAGCCACGCTGTGATCTCCAGTAATCACCGTAGGAGTACAACCCATCTCTCTTATATGATCCGCAACTTTGCAAATCTGTTCATCCAGTAACCAAACCTTTTCCACATATTATCATCCTAAAATCGCCTGAATATTCTCAACCACTTGACCCGGAACAAGTCAAACCGAGTAGAGGATTATTATACAAAAATGATCCTTATTCAATATTCAATTTTTTATTCCCTTATCATTACAGATAACAAAATGTTATCTTGCTAACACATGTATATTCTGTTTTGCAATTTATACAATACGTAATTTGCAAACTTTTAACCGATGTCGACCATATTATACAAAAGGCTTAGTGGAGATCGGGATACTGTATCATCTATCTTTTTTGATAAGGTCTCACCTTTTTGGACAGTTTGCTTTGTTTGCACAGGTTGAGCGTTTTTTATAAATTTTCTATTGAAAAATATGGGAAAATAGTATATCTATTTCAATTCAATCGCGGAGTGTGCTGTTTTTCCTCGGTAAAACGGGCTGTGCTTTTGTTCTGCTCGTCTTTGAGTTGGCAGGTGTCTCTGTGTCTTTTTTATGGTAGTGCAGCTCAGCCGGTAGAGCCCGGATTGCATTCAACGGTCGCGGTCAACTCCCATCACCCAGCCACTGATGTATGAACTTGGTAGACGCCCTAGACTTAGGATCTAGTGCCTTCTCGGCGTGGGGGTTCGAGTCCCTTCACTCGCACTTATTCTTCATTTTGCTAAGTTCCGCATGAATCATTAACACAAATTAAATCGTCTTAACCTTATGCGGCATAATTTGGTAAAATGTACTTTAGGAGTAATTCATGGAATTTCAGATCAAGGACGCGGAGAAGTCTCAAAAAGAGCTGACCATAGAGGTCAGTGTTGAAGAGCGCAATGAATTGTACCAGGAAGAGCTTGAAAAGCTGTCAAAAGATGTGAAGGTACAGGGTTTCAGGAAAGGGAAAGCACCCCAAAATATGGTGGAAAAAGCCCACAAAGACACACTCAACAGAAACACGATTAGAAAATATCAACAAATACATCATCCAGCAACTAGTAGGCAAACATATCCCCTTGATCATCCAACACCGTTACGGACATTTAGATGAAGATGATCATCAAAGTTTAAGGAGACATGGAAGATATCCACGAACATAGAGAAGAAAAACCTCGAACTTGAAAAGAACGGTGTCGTTCACAGACGGTGACGCCGAGACGATAATAAGCGACCTTGCCATGCGTTCTGCTGAATTTGAGACGGTCGAGTCAGAAGATGAGCAGATAGTTGACGGCGATTTGGCTGTTATTGACTTTACCGGTTACTTGGGTGACGAGGCATTTGAGGGTGGAAGCGCTGAAGGGTATTCCTTGCAGATAGGTTCTAAATCTTTCATCGGTGATTTTGAAGAACAGCTAATAGGCTTAAAGACGGGCGAAGAAAAGGATGTAAACGTCGCATTCCCTGACAATTATCACGCAGAGCACCTCAAAGGACAGCCGGTTCTGTTCAAGGTTAAGGTAAATGAAATAAAGAGAAAGGTTACCCCTACCCTGAATGATGAAGTTGCCAAATCTTTAAACCCCGAATGTGAGGGGATAGAAGATCTGAAAAATATTGTCAAGAAGGATATGGAGACCAACGCTGTAGAGATGGCTAAAGATAAACTTTTTAGCAACATGATAGAGAAGATAATAACAGAAAATCAGTTTGATATCCCGGTAACTCTCATTAAAGAACAAGCCGAAAGGCTCACCGAAAGCCTCATGAATCAATATAGGATGCAGGGGATGGATCCGGATAGGGCTGGTGTCGATATCAATGAGATAACATCAAGCTATATGGTCATGGCAGAGAAGCAGGTCAAGGGTGCAGCCATAGTTACACACCTTGGTCAAAAAGAGAATATTGTGATTGGGGATGATGAATTTGAAGCAGAGCTTGTAAAGATCTCCGAGATAGAGGGTGTTCCACTGGAGCAACTCTCAAGGAAAACTATGCAAAATCCGGTAAACTAAACTCCATAAAGGACAGAGTCTATTGGGAACGCGTGCTGGATATGCTCATTGCAAAGAATGTAGTCAAAGACAAGATCATAGACAAGGATGAGTTTTTTCAAAGTATGGGCTATACGGGCTGATTTTTTGAAAAGAGGCACAAGTTAATAGGAGATGTTATGAGTTATTACGTACCCTACGTCATAGAGCAGACTAATCGCGGTGGAGAGCGCTCTTATGATATTTATTCCCGTCTTTTGAAGGACAGGATAATCTTTCTTGGGACAGCCATAGATGATTTAGTGGCAAACAGCATCGTAGCTCAGCTCCTCTTCTTAGAGGCTGACGATCCTAAAAAGGATATACATATATACATAAATAGCCCGGGTGGATCTGTCACCAGTGGTCTTGCTATTCTCGATACCATGCACTATATCCAGGCGGATGTTTCCACAATATGCATAGGCCAAGCAGCAAGCATGGGCGCTGTGCTCCTTGCCGGCGGTACCAAGGGCAAGCGTTTTGCACTGCAAAATTCCAGAATAATGATACACCAACCCTCCAGCGGCTTTCAGGGTCAAGCCACCGACATGGAGATACACCTGAAGGAGACGTTACGCCTGAAATCTCGCCTAAATACGATACTGGCAGAATTCACGGGCAATGAAATATCCAAGATAGAGCAAGACTCAGACAGAGATTATTTCATGAGTGTAAATGAAGCAAAAGATTACGGGCTGATAGATGAAGCCATTGAAAAGAAATCCCAAATATAATCACAATTTTTTTTTAAAATATCTGGAGTGTTAAAATCATGAGTAAGAAAAGTGTTAATTCTTCGTTAATCTGTTCTTTTTGCGGTAAGGGTCAGAGCGAAGTAAAAAAATTGATTGCAGGTCCGGATGTTTTCATTTGTGATGAATGTATTGATCTCTGCAACGATATATTGCTCGAAGAGAAGACTGAGAAAGCATTTCCGGGCACAGAAATATCGTTGCCCAATCCTGACGAGATAAATGCCAAATTAGATGACTTTGTAATAGGTCAGGAGTATGCCAAGAAGGTTTTGAGCGTTGCCATTTATAACCACTACAAGCGCATTAAGAACAAAAAGAAGATCAATGTGGATATGGAGAAGAGCAATATTCTTCTCATAGGATCCACGGGCACGGGGAAGACTCTTCTCGCCCGCACTCTTGCCAAAATGCTCAATGTACCGTTTGCCATATCTGACGCTACCACCTTGACGGAAGCAGGTTATGTTGGTGAAGATGTGGAAAATGTTGTGCTAAGGCTCCTTCAAAACGCCGACTATGACGTGGATAGAGCTCAAAATGGGATAATATTCATCGACGAAATAGACAAAATATCTCGTAAGAGCGACAGCCCTTCCATCACTCGGGATGTCAGTGGTGAAGGTGTCCAGCAAGCGCTATTGAAGATCGTGGAGGGTACGGTTACAAACATTCCACCCCAAGGTGGACGGAAACACCCGCATCAGGAATATATACAGGTGGACACCACAAACATACTATTCATATGCGGCGGTGCCTTTGATGGACTGGATAATATCATCGCCTCGCGTATAGGAAAGAATAAATTGGGCTTCAATAGAAAAGATGGTGATGACGGCGCCCCCATTGACAGCAAGAGAGAACTCTTGGACATAGTCAAGCAGGATGATTTGATAAAATACGGCCTTATTCCCGAATTCATCGGTCGTCTTCCGATGGTGGCGGGTCTTGAGGAGTTGGAAGCCGAAGCTCTTGTCAGGATCCTAACAGAACCTAAAAATGCGCTTGTAAAGCAATATCAGGAGCTTTTTGCGCTCGATAAGGTGAAGCTTACATTCTCCCATGGGGCATTAAAGGCGATCGCTGATTCTGCTGTGGAAAGAAAAACCGGCGCTAGGGGCTTGCGCACCATTATAGAAAAGGCTATGCTCGACATAATGTACAGGGTTCCTTCCCTTAAGGACGTCCAGGAATGCATTATCAATGAAGAAGTGATAACGGACAATGCAGAACCCATCATCGTTTTGGACAGTAAAGCAGAGAGCGCATAATTTTTTATTTGAGACACTAGGAGCTTTATTTTGCTTAGACAAAGAACAAGACAGTACCCATTGATTCCTTTGCGGGATATGGTTTTGTATCCCGGCATGGTGGTTCCGGTATTCGTAGGCAGGGAAAAGTCTATTAAAGCCTTGTCCACAGAGGGTGGCGAGAAGAAACTTATCTTTCTTACCTTCCAAAAAGAAGCCAGCATCGAAGAACCCGGACAGGATGACCTATATGAAACCGGCGTGGTGGGCAAAGTCTTACAGACCATGAAATTGCCGGATAAATCCATAAAAGTCCTCATCGAGGGGATTGATGTTGCGA
>JAQGDQ010001913.1:0-21217 GCA_030141605.1 Tubiluchus corallicola
ATAATAGATGTAGTAGAATCAGGAGAAATTCTAGAATTAACTTATACAGTAACAATGAGCGATCCATTAGTAGCAGGAGTAACAGAAATAATAAATGCAATAACTAATGGCACTCCAACAGATCCCCCAGTGGACCCACCAACAGTATGTGTGGAACCAGATCCAAATTGTACTATAACTCCAACAGAGGGAGAAATAGTAACAAGTAAATCAGTAGATGCAGGAGTAGACGGCATAGCAAGTGCAGGAGAGACTTTAACTTATGTGGTAAGAGTGGAAAACACAGGTGGAAGTAATGTAGATAATGTAGAAATAAAAGATAGCTTGTATTCACTAAGTGTAGCAGAATTAAATGCCTTAGGAATAGCAAATAAATCAGTAATAAGTGAGCTAAGTGAAAGTGATTTAAGTCATGATGCAAATGTAAGCCAAACAGGAACAGGAGCAATAATAGATGTAGTGGAACCTGGAGAAACAATAGAATTAACTTACAATATAACAATGAGCGATCCATTAGTAGCAGGAGTAACAGAAATAATAAATGCAATAACTAATGGCACTCCAACAGATCCACCAGTGGATCCACCAACAGTATGTATAGAGCCAGATACAAATTGTACTATAACTCCAACAGCAGGGGAAATAGTAACGAGTAAATCAGTAGATGCAGGAGTAGATAATGTAGCAAGTGCAGGGAAAACATTAGTTTATACAATAAGAGTGGAAAACACAGGTGGAAGTAATGTAGCTAATGTAGAAATAAAAGATAGCTTGTATTCACTAAGTATAGCGGAATTAAATGCCTTAGGAATAGCAAATAAATCAGTAATAAGTGAGCTAAGTGAAAGTGATTTAAGTCATGATGCAAGCTTAAGTGGAACAGCAACAGGTGGCATAATAGATGTAGTAGAATCAGGAGAAATTCTAGAATTAACTTATACAGTAACAATGAGCGATCCATTAGTAGCAGGAGTAACAGAAATAATAAATGCAATAACTAATGGCACTCCAACAGATCCCCCAGTGGACCCACCAACAGTATGTATAGAGCCAGATCCAAATTGTACTATAACTCCAACAGAGGGAGAAATAGTAACAAGTAAATCAGTAGATGCAGGAGTAGACGGCATAGCAAGTGCAGGAGAGACTTTAACATATGTGGTAACAGTGGAAAACACAGGTGGAAGTAGTGTATCAGATGTAGAAATAAAAGATAGCTTGTATTCACTAAGTGTAGCAGAATTAAATGCCTTAGGAATAGCAAGTAAATCAGTAATAAGTGAGCTAAGTGAAAGTGACTTAAGTCATGATGCAAGTGTAAGCCAAACAGGAACAGGAGCTATAATAGATGTAGTGGAACCTGGAGAAACAATAGAATTAACTTACAACATAACAATGAGCGATCCATTAGTAGCAGGAGTATCAGAAATAATAAATGCAATAACTAATGGTACTCCAACAGATCCACCAGTGGATCCACCAACAGTATGTATAGAGCCAGATCCAAATTGTACAGTAACTCCAACAGAGGGAGAAATAGTAACAAGTAAATCAGTAGATGCAGGAGCAGATAATGTAGCCAGTGCAGGAGAGACTTTAACATATGTGGTAACAGTGGAAAACACAGGTGGAAGTAGTGTATCAGATGTAGAAATAAAAGATAGCTTGTATTCACTAAGTGTAGCAGAATTAAATGCCTTAGGAATAGCAAGTAAATCAGTAATAAGTGAGCTAAGTGAAAGTGACTTAAGTCATGATGCAAATGTAAGCCCAACAGGAACAGGAGCCATAATAGATGTAGTGGAATCTGGAGAAACAATAGAATTAACTTACAACATAACAATGAGCGATCCACTAGTAGCAGGAGTATCAGAAATAATAAATGCAATAACTAATGGAACCCCAACAGATCCCCCAGTGGATCCACCAACAGTATGTATAGAGCCAGATCCAAATTGTACAGTAACTCCAACAGAGGGCGAGATAGTAACAAGTAAATCAGTAGATGCAGGATTAGATAATGTAGCCAGTGCAGGGGAGACTTTAACATATGTGGTAAGAGTGGAAAACACAGGTGGAAGTAATGTATCAGATGTAGAAATAAAAGATAGCTTGTATTCACTAAGTGTAGCAGAATTAAATGCCTTAGGAATAGCAAATAAATCAGCAATAAGTGAGCTAAGTGAAAGTGACTTAAGTCATGATGCAAATGTAAGCGCAACAGGAACAGGAGCTATAATAGATGTAGTAGAATCAGGAGAAATTCTAGAATTAACTTATACAGTAACAATGAGCGATCCATTAGTAGCAGGAGTAACAGAAATAGTAAATGCAATAACTAATGGCACTCCAACAGATCCCCCAGTGGACCCACCAACAGTATGTATAGAACCAGATCCGAATTGTACTATAACTCCAACAGCAGGAGAAATAGTAACAAGTAAATCAGTAGATGCAGGAGTAGATGGTATAGCAAGTGCAGGAGAAACATTAGTTTATACAATAACAGTGGAAAACACAGGTGGAAGTAATGTAGCTAATGTAGAAATAAAAGATAGCTTGTATTCACTAAGTGTAGCAGAATTAAATGCCTTAGGAATAGCAAATAAATCAGTAATAAGTGAGCTAAGTGAAAGTGATTTAACCCATGATGCAAGCTTAAGTGGAACAGGAACAGGAGCTATAATAGATGTAGTAGAATCAGGAGAAACTCTAGAATTAACTTACAACATAACAATGAGCGATCCATTAGTAGCAGGAGTAACAGAAATAGTAAATGCAATAACTAATGGCACTCCAACAGATCCCCCAGTGGACCCACCAACAGTATGTATAGAGCCAGATCCAAATTGTACTATAACTCCAACAGCAGGAGAAATAGTAACAAGTAAATCAGTAGATGCAGGAGTAGATAATGTAGCAAGTGCAGGGGAAACATTAGTTTATACAATAACAGTGGAAAACACAGGTGGAAGTAGTGTATCAGATGTAGAAATAAAAGATAGCTTATACTCACTAAGTGTAGCAGAATTAAATGCCTTAGGAATAGCAAATAAATCAGTAATAAGTGAGCTAAGTGAAAGTGATTTAACCCATGATGCAAGCTTAAGTGGAACAGGAACAGGTGGCATAATAGATGTAGTAGAATCAGGAGAAATTCTAGAATTAACTTATACAGTAACAATGAGCGATCCATTAGTAGCAGGAGTAACAGAAATAATAAATGCAATAACTAATGGCACTCCAACAGATCCCCCAGTGGACCCACCAACAGTATGTGTAGAACCAGATCCAAATTGTACTATAACTCCAACAGCAGGAGAAATAGTAACAAGTAAATCAGTAGATGCAGGAGTAGACGGCATAGCAAGTGCAGGGGAAACTTTAACTTATGTGGTAACAGTGGAAAACACAGGTGGAAGTAGTGTATCAGATGTAGAAATAAAAGATAGCTTGTACTCACTAAGTGTAGCAGAATTAAATGCCTTAGGAATAGCAAGTAAATCAGTAATAAGTGAGCTAAGTGAAAGTGATTTAACTCATGATGCAAGTGTAAGCCCAACAGGAACAGGAGCTATAATAGATGTAGTAGAATCAGGAGAAATTCTAGAATTAACTTATACAGTAACAATGAGCGATCCATTAGTAGCAGGAGTAACAGAAATAATAAATGCAATAACTAATGGCACTCCAACAGATCCCCCAGTGGACCCACCAACAGTATGTATAGAGCCAGATCCAAATTGTACTATAACTCCAACAGCAGGAGAAATAGTAACAAGTAAATCAGTAGATGCAGGAGTAGATAATGTAGCAAGTGCAGGAGAGACTTTAACTTATGTGGTAAGAGTGGAAAACACAGGTGGAAGTAATGTAGATAATGTAGAAATAAAAGATAGTTTGTACTCACTAAGTGTAGCAGAATTAAATGCCTTAGGAATAGCAAGTAAATCAGTAATAAGTGAGCTAAGTGAAAGTGACTTAAGTCATGATGCAAGTGTAAGCACAACAGGAACAGGAGCTATAATAGATGTAGTGGAATCAGGAGAAACTCTAGAATTAACTTATACAGTAACAATGAGCGATCCATTAGTAGCAGGAGTAACAGAAATAATAAATGCAATAACTAATGGCACTCCAACAGATCCCCCAGTGGACCCACCAACAGTATGTATAGAACCAGATCCGAATTGTACTATAACTCCAACAGCAGGGGAAATAGTAACGAGTAAATCAGTAGATGCAGGAGTAGATAATGTAGCAAGTGCAGGAGAAACATTAGTTTATACAATAACAGTGGAAAATACAGGTGGAAGTAATGTAGATGCAGTAGAAATAAAAGACAGCTTATTCTCACTAAGTGTAGCAGAATTAAATGCCTTAGGAATAGCAAGTAAATCAGTAATAAGTGAGCTAAGTGAAAGTGACTTAAGTCATGATGCAAGTGTAAGCACAACAGGAACAGGAGCTATAATAGATGTAGTGGAATCAGGAGAAATTCTAGAATTAACTTATACAGTAACAATGAGCGATCCATTAGTAGCAGGAGTAACAGAAATAGTAAATGCAATAACTAATGGCACTCCAACAGATCCCCCAGTGGACCCACCAACAGTATGTGTAGAGCCAGATCCAAATTGTACTATAACTCCAACAGAGGGAGAAATAGTAACAAGTAAATCAGTAGATGCAGGATCAGATAATGTAGCCAGTGCAGGAGAGATTTTAACATATGTGGTAACAGTGGAAAACACAGGTGGAAGTAGTGTATCAGATGTAGAAATAAAAGATAGCTTATATTTACTAAGTGTAGCAGAATTAAATGCCTTAGGAATAGCAAGTAAATCAGTAATAAGTGAGCTAAGTGAAAGTGACTTAAGTCATGATGCAAGTGTAAGTGATACAGGAACAGGAGCCATAATAGATGTAGTGGAATCAGGAGAAATTCTAGAATTAACTTATACAGTAACAATGAGCGATCCATTAGTAGTAGGAGTAACAGAAATAATAAATGCAATAACTAATGGCACTCCAACAGACCCACCAGTAGATCCCCCAACAGTATGTATAGAGCCAGATCCAAATTGTACTATAACTCCAACAGCAGGGGAAATAGTAACAAGTAAATCAGTAGATGCAGGAGCAGATAATGTAGCCAGTGCAGAGGAAACTTTAACTTATGTGGTAACAGTGGAAAACACAGGTGGAAGTAATGTAGCTAATGTAGAAATAAAAGATAGCTTGTATTCACTAAGTGTAGCCGAACTAAATGCCTTAGGAATAGCAAGTAAATCAGTAATAAGTGAGCTAAGTGAAAGTGATTTAACCCATGATGCAAGCTTAAGTGGCACAGGAACAGGTGGCATAATAGATGTAGTAGAATCAGGAGAAACTCTAGAATTAACTTATACAGTAACAATGAGCGATCCATTAGTAGCAGGAGTAACCGAAATAATAAATGCAATAACTAATGGCACTCCAACAAATCCCCCAGTGGACCCACCAACAGTATGTGTGGAACCAGATCCAAATTGTACTATAACTCCAACAGAGGGAGAAATAGTAACAAGTAAATCAGTAGATGCAGGATCAGATAATGTAGCCAGTGCAGGAGAGACTTTAACATATGTGGTAACAGTGGAAAACACAGGTGGAAGTAGTGTATCAGATGTAGAAATAAAAGATAGCTTGTATTCACTAAGTGTAGCAGAATTAAATGCCTTAGGAATAGCAAGTAAATCAGTAATAAGTGAGCTAAGTGAAAGTAACTTAAGTCATGATGCAAGTGTAAACGCAACAGTAACAGGAGCCATAATAGATGTAGTGGAATCAGGGGAAAGGATAGAATTAACTTATACAGTAACAATGAGCGATCCATTAGTAGCAGGAGTATCAGAAATAATAAATGCAATAACTAATGGTACTCCAACAGATCCCCCAGTGGATCCCCCAACAGTATGTGTAGAGCCAGATCCAAATTGTACTATAACTCCAACATCAGGGGAAATAGTAACAAGTAAATCAGTAGATGCAGGAGCAGATAATGTAGCCAGTGCAGGAGAGACTTTAACTTATGTGGTAAGAGTGGAAAACACAGGTGGAAGTAGTGTATCAGATGTAGAAATAAAAGATAGCTTATATTCACTAAGTGTAGCAGAATTAAATGCCTTAGGAATAGCAAGCAAATCAGCAATAGTAGAACTAAGTGAAAGTGACTTAACCCATGATGCAAGTGTAAGCACAACAGGAACAGGAGCTATAATAGATGTAGTAGAACCAGGAGAAACAATAGAATTAACTTACAACATAACAATGAGCGATCCATTAGTAGCAGGAGTAACAGAAATAATAAATGCAATAACTAATGGTACTCCAACAGATCCCCCAGTGGATCCCCCAACAGTATGTGTAGAGCCAGATCCAAATTGTACAGTAACTCCAACAGCAGGAGAAATAGTAACAAGTAAATCAGTAGATGCAGGAGCAGATAATGTAGCCAGTGCAGGAGAGACTTTAACATATGTGGTAACAGTGGAAAACACAGGTGGAAGTAGTGTATCAGATGTAGAAATAAAAGATAGCTTATATTCACTAAGTGTAGCAGAATTAAATGCCTTAGGAATAGCAAGCAAATCAGTAATAAGTGAGCTAAGTGAAAGTGACTTAACCCATGATGCAAGTGTAAGCACAACAGGAACAGGAGCTATAATAGATGTAGTGGAACCTGGAGAAAGGATAGAATTAACTTACAACATAACAATGAGCGATCCATTAGTAGTAGGAGTACCAGAAATAGTAAATGCAATAACTAATGGTACTCCAACAGATCCTCCAGTGGATCCACCAACAGTATGTATAGAGCCAGATCCAAATTGTACAGTAACTCCAACAGCAGGAGAAATAGTAACAAGTAAATCAGTAGATGCAGGAGCAGATAATGTAGCCAGTGCAGGAGAGACTTTAACATATGTGGTAACAGTGGAAAACACAGGTGGAAGTAGTGTATCAGATGTAGAAATAAAAGATAGCTTGTATTCACTAAGTGTAGCAGAATTAAATGCCTTAGGAATAGCAAGTAAATCAGTAATAAGTGAGCTAAGTGAAAGTAACTTAACCCATGATGCAAGTGTAAGCGCAACAGTAACAGGAGCTATAATAGATGTAGTGGAATCAGGGGAAAGGATAGAATTAACTTACAACATAACTATGAGCGATCCATTAGTAGTAGGAGTACCAGAAATAGTAAATGCAATAACTAATGGTACCCCAACAGATCCCCCAGTGGATCCCCCAACAGTATGTGTAGAGCCAGATCCAAATTGTACAATAACTCCAACAGCAGGAGAAATAGTAACAAGTAAATCAGTAGATGCAGGAGCAGATAATGTAGCCAGTGCAGGAGAGACTTTAACATATGTGGTAACAGTGGAAAACACAGGTGGAAGTAGTGTATCAGATGTAGAAATAAAAGATAGCTTGTATTCACTAAGTGTAGCAGAATTAAATGCCTTAGGAATAGCAAGTAAATCAGTAATAAGTGAACTAAGTGAAAGTAACTTAACCCATGATGCAAGTGTAAGTGATACAGCCACAGGAGCTATAATAGATGTAGTAGAACCTGGAGAAACAATAGAATTAACTTATACAGTAACAATGAGCGATCCATTAGTAGTAGGAGTATCAGAAATAATAAATGCAATAACTAATGGTACTCCAACAGATCCCCCAGTGGATCCACCAACAGTATGTATAGAGCCAGATCCAAATTGTACAGTAACTCCAACAGCAGGAGAAATAGTAACAAGTAAATCAGTAGATGCAGGAGCAGATAATGTAGCCAGTGCAGGAGAAACTTTAACATATGTGGTAACAGTGGAAAACACAGGTGGAAGTAATGTATCAGATGTAGAAATAAAAGATAGCTTGTATTCACTAAGTGTAGCAGAATTAAATGCCTTAGGAATAGCAAGTAAATCAGTAATAAGTGAACTAAGCGAAAGTAACTTAACCCATGATGCAAGTGTAAGTGATACAGCCACAGGAGCTATAATAGATGTAGTAGAACCTGGAGAAACTCTAGAATTAACTTATACAGTAACAATGAGCGATCCATTAGTAGTAGGAGTAACAGAAATAATAAATGCAATAACTAATGGTACTCCAACAGATCCCCCAGTGGATCCACCAACAGTATGTATAGAGCCAGATCCAAATTGTACTATAACTCCAACAGCAGGAGAAATAGTAACAAGTAAATCAGTAGATGCAGGAGCAGATAATGTAGCCAGTGCAGGAGAGACTTTAACTTATGTGGTAACAGTGGAAAACACAGGTGGAAGTAGTGTATCAGATGTAGAAATAAAAGATAGCTTGTATTCACTAAGTGTAGCAGAATTAAATGCCTTAGGAATAGCAAACAAATCAGTAATAAGTGAGCTAAGCGAAAGTAACTTAAGTCATGATGCAAATGTAAGCACAACAGCAACAGGAGCTATAATAGATGTAGTGGAACCTGGAGAAACAATAGAATTAACTTACAACATAACAATGAGTGATCCATTAGTAGCAGGAGTAACAGAAATAATAAATGCAATAACTAATGGTACTCCAACAGATCCCCCAGTGGATCCCCCAACAGTATGTATAGAGCCAGATCCAAATTGTACAGTAACTCCAACAGCAGGAGAAATAGTAACAAGTAAAGCAGTAGATGCAGGATTAGATAATGTAGCAAGTGCAGGAGAGACTTTAACATATGTGGTAACAGTGGAAAACACAGGTGGAAGTAGTGTATCAGATGTAGAAATAAAAGATAGCTTGTATTCATTAAGTGTAGCAGAACTAAATGCCTTAGGAATAGCAAGTAAATCAGTAATAAGTGAGCTAAGTGAAAGTAACTTAACCCATGATGCAAGTGTAAGTGATACAGCCACAGGAGCTATAATAGATGTAGTAGAACCTGGAGAAACTCTAGAATTAACTTATACAGTAACAATGAGCGATCCATTAGTAGTAGGAGTATCAGAAATAATAAATGCAATAACTAATGGTACTCCAACAGATCCTCCAGTGGATCCCCCAACAGTATGTGTAGAGCCAGATCCAAATTGTACAGTAACTCCAACAGCAGGGGAAATAGTAACAAATAAATCAGTAGATGCAGGAGCAGATAATGTAGCCAGTGCAGGAGAGATTTTAACATATGTGGTAACAGTGGAAAACACAGGTGGAAGTAGTGTATCAGATGTAGAAATAAAAGATAGCTTGTATTCACTAAGTGTAGCAGAATTAAATGCCTTAGGAATAGCAAGTAAATCAGTAATAAGTGAGCTAAGTGAAAGTAACTTAACCCATGATGCAAGTGTAAGTGATACAGCCACAGGAGCTATAATAGATGTAGTAGAACCTGGAGAAACTCTAGAATTAACTTATACAGTAACAATGAGCGATCCATTAGTAGTAGGAGTATCAGAAATAATAAATGCAATAACTAATGGTACTCCAACAGATCCTCCAGTGGATCCCCCAACAGTATGTGTAGAGCCAGATCCAAATTGTACAGTAACTCCAACAGCAGGAGAAATAGTAACAAGTAAATCAGTAGATGCAGGAGCAGATAATGTAGCCAGTGCAGGAGAAACTTTAACATATGTGGTAACAGTGGAAAACACAGGTGGAAGTAATGTATCAGATGTAGAAATAAAAGATAGCTTGTATTCACTAAGTGTAGCAGAATTAAATGCCTTAGGAATAGCAAGTAAATCAGTAATAAGTGAGCTAAGTGAAAGTAACTTAACCCATGATGCAAGTGTAAGTGATACAGCCACAGGAGCTATAATAGATGTAGTAGAACCTGGAGAAACTCTAGAATTAACTTATACAGTAACAATGAGCGATCCATTAGTAGTAGGAGTAACAGAAATAATAAATGCAATAACTAATGGTACTCCAACAGATCCCCCAGTGGATCCCCCAACAGTATGTATAGAGCCAGATCCAAATTGTACAAATACCTTAGTTAATAACCCAAGTATAGAACTAAGTAAAGTATCAAATCCAGGCTCAACAGCAAGTTTAGGAGACACATTAACCTATACTTTAATAGCAAGGAATACAGGAAATACAAATATAGATAATGTGGTAATAAATGACCCATTGCTAAGCGACTTAAATTGTGATCCATTATTAGGAAGCAGTTTAAATCCAGAAGAAGAAATGGTATGTATAGGAACATATATAGTGAAAGATTTAGATATAACAAATGGAGAGATATTAAATACAGCGAAAGTATTGGGAGAAGATCCAAGTGGAAATGGTGTTGAAGATGATGCAACAGAAAAAGTATTTACTAAAAAAGATCCTCAAAAAGGAAGCTTATCATTGATGAAAGGTATATCAAGTTATGTTGATAATGATATAAGTAATAGTTTAACAAAAGGAGATGTAATAAATTATGAAATAAATGTAACAAATACAAGTAATATAGACATATTAAATGTAGAAGTAGAAGATAGCTTGATAGGTATAACCTGTAATCCGGAGCAAGGAAGAACTTTGTCTCCAGGAGACATAATGACATGCTTAGGGTCATATACAGTAATGTCTTCAGATATAATAAATGGAAAAATATTGAACATATCAAAAGTTACAGGAGAAGATGGAGAGGGAAATAAATTTGAAGATAAAGATAGTAACACATTAACTCCAGAAGATCCAGTAAATCAAGAATTAAGCCCAGGAATAGATTTATTAAAAGTAAATACAGGGTTTATAGATGTAGATGAGGACAAAAGAACTTCATTAGGAGATAAGCTAGTATATACTTTAATAGCAATTAATACAGGAAATGTACCTTTAAATAATGTACAAATAACAGATAGCATAATAAAAGAACTATCATGTAAACCTACTTTGGGAAGTACATTGTATCCATTAGAAAAAATGGAATGTATAGGAAGCTATGCCTTGAATGCTTCAGATATAGATAGTGGAGTGAGAGATAATGTAGGTTTAGCAGAAGGAACAGATGATAATAACAATACAGTAAAAGATAATGAAAAAATTGTTGTTGAATTGCAAGGATATTCAGAAATAGTAAGCAGTAAAAAAGTAAAAGATGCTAATGGAAATAATGTAGCAGAAGGTGGAGAAGTACTAACTTATACAATAGAAGTTGAAAATATAGGAAATGCAACTTCACAAAATGTAACAATAAAAGATTCATTAACTATGTTAGAAGAAGGAGAATTATATGACTTAGGAATAGCAAGCATAGGAGATGTAATAGTATTAGATGAAAATAATAATATAGTTGTAAGTGGAAGCTTGAAAGATATAAAAGGACTAATGCTAAATAAAGTGGATCCAGGAGAAAAAGTGTTAATATCTTATGATGTGACTTTATTAGATCCATTAAAAAATGGCATTTATGAAGTAGTTAATATAATAAGTGATAATGGTGCTATTCCTAGAGGAAAATGTAAGAAAGGAGACTCTAAGTGTACAAAAACTCCAATGGCAAGAAAAATATTAATAGAAAAATCAGCATCTAAAAAAACAGTAAAAATAGGAGATATAATAGAATATACTTTGACAATAAAAAACATGAGCGGAGTGTATGAAAAAGAACTATATGTAGAAGATATGATACCATCAGGATTTACTTATGTAGATAGCTCAGCTAAAATATTACAAAATAATGAAAAAGAAGATATAAAATCTAAAGGAATAAGACCAGTAGTCTTTGGGCCATTTGAATTAAAGAGAACAGAAAAAATAACAATAACTTACAAATTGAAAGTAGGAGTAGGAGTAATAGATGGCGAGCACAAAAATATAGCAGTAGTATTAGATGAAAACAGTGTGCCAATATCAAGAGAAGCAGAAGCAGAAGTTTATGTAGAAGAAAGAATAGCTTGTGATACTTTCATAATAGGAAAAGTATGGCATGATATTGATGAAGATGGTTGGCAAGATAAAGCAGAAGCAAGAGATATACGTGTAATAGGTTTATCTTCTAAAGCAAAAGAAAGTAGTACAATAACGTATAATGGTAATGAAAGAGTGCTAGAGGACATATCAAACATAATAGTACCAAAATTAAATGGAAAATATGACATAGGTGAAGATGCAGAAAAAATATTAATAAAAAGACATATAGAATCTATAGAAGATTTAGAGGATATAAAAATAACAACTAAAGGAGGCACTGATATCAACTTAACCAAAGAAGGTAACACAATAGAAAACCATAAAGGACTCAAGAAAAAAGGACTTATAGGGGAAGATATATCAATAAAAAGAAATGTATACGAATTTGGTTGTGAACAAAAAGAAGTAGATAAAGTAGAAGTAGAAATAATTAAGTTAAAAAATATAATAGATTCTATATACTTTAGTTCTGGTTATGCAGATTTAAAAGATGAAGAAATATCAAAACTAGAAAAAGTATTAGATCAACTTGAAGGTAAGGATAATATTAGATTATTTGTTATAGGGCATACTGATAATAAAAAACTAGATGAAGAAACTAAAAAAATATATGCAGATAACTATGAATTATCTAGAGATCGAGCTAAACAAATAGGTGTTTATTTAGGTGAAAAACTAAAAATATCCCCTAATAAAATAGAAGCTTTAGGAAAAGGATCTGATGAACCAATAGCTCCAAATGATAGCTTAGAAAATATGCAGCTAAACAGAAGAATAGATATAGAGATATGGTATGATGATATAAAATCAACAAAAGAAAAATTAGAGTGTTCTGATAAAGTATTAACAGAAGAAATAATAATATCTAATAATGGAATTGAAGAAAGAGGATTACCTGGAGTTAGGTTAGCAACTGTTGAAGGACTTTTAATTGATACTGATGAGTATGGAAGATATCATATTGAGGACTGTTACAACTTACCTGGATATGGAGAAAACTTTATTATAAAAACAGATGTTGCTACTTTACCACAAGGAAGTTATTTTACGACAGAAAATCCTAGGGTAAAAAGAATAAATACAATAGTAGAAGAATTTAACTTTGGAATAAAATATCCTCAAAGAGATATTAGAAGAAAAGAGAAAATACTTGAAGTAGAACTAGGAGAAGTGTTCTTTGATACTGATAAAGATGACATTAGAGTTGACCAGCTAGAAGCATTATATGAAATAGCTAATAAGCTTAAAGGATATGATACTGGAATTGTAACTATTGAAGGAAACACTGATGCTAGAGCACCTAGTGACTACAACTTTGATCTTGCTAGAAGAAGAGCTGAAACAGTTAGAATAGAGATAACTAAAGTTCTTGGAGAAGAAAAAACTAAAAACATTAAGATCATTTTCTAATTTTCCTACATAGATTGCCCCCACTAAATGGGGGCTTTTTATTTAGAAAAAATTATTATTTTTTTATGAATATGCATCTAATAATTGAAAAGAATGATTTTTTAATTCTTTCATTCCATTTTTATTAAATTCGTATAGCCATTTAATAAAATTTGATTCATTTTGAGGTCTTGTAAAGTAAAATCCTTGAGCATAATTACATTCTAGTTTTTTTACAATTTTAAAAACATCACTGTTATCAAGCCCTCCAATAGATACCTTGTAACCAAATTTTTTACATAATTTAATATTCTCAGAGACAACATTAAACATTTTTTCATTAATATTTATATCCTTTATTATATTTTCTGCAAATGAAATGGAGGAGATTGGCAAATGATGCATATAAGCAATAGATGAATTACCAAAACTAATATTTTCTAATGAAACATCAATGCCAAAATTGTTTATAATTTTAATATTTTCAGTTATTGTTTTGATATTAGTATGATTTAGCTCATCTATGATATGAAGCTCAAAAGATCTTAATGTTTTTTCTTCTTCAATTTCATATTTTTCTCTTAAAAATTCGATAAAATTATTATTATACAGAGTATTTCCTGAGATATTTAATGATATTTTAAGAGCGATTCCTTCTTGATTCCATTTTTTTATTTGTTTAAAAACTTCATCGATCATCCATTCTGTAAATTCATTAATAAGTGTACTTTTATTAATAGAGTTTATAAAATCATATGGGTGTAAAAATCCTCTTTCTGGATGGTTCCATCTAATCAAAGCGTCAGCTACTTCAACAGTTTCAGTATTTAAATTCACCCTAGGTTGATAAAATAATTCAAATTCATCATTACTTAAAGCTGAAATAGCTTCTGATAAACTAAAGTCTGCGGAAGTAGGGCTTGAATTATTAAGAAGCTCTTTAGAAAAAACACTATAATCTGTATAATATTTTTGTGAAAAAAGTCTTGCAGATTCTGCTCTATTAATAGTTTCAATATGTGAGTCAGTAAAATTTGATACCCCTATAATAAGCTCTGGGTATATAGAAAACTGATCTAACTTAATTACTTTTTTTAGTCCTTTTATTTTTCGTGTTATATAAGATGTAAAATTATCTTCTTGAAATGTTATTACAGCAAACTTATTATCTTCAAAATGAAAAATATTTATATTATCATTAAAAATATTATGAAGTTTTTCAACAAATTCTTTTACTAAAATACCTCCAGAAGCTACTCCAAATTTTTTAATAAATTCTTCATAATTTTTCATTTCGATCAAAATAAAATATGTGTTATCATATTGGCCACTTTGTACATAAGAAGAGATTTCCTTACTTTCAAAAAACTTTCTATTATGAAGCTTAGAAACTGGATTGTAAAATGTTATTTCTGTGAAATAAGTAGTTAAATCTTTTAAAATGGTAAAAAAATAACCACACAATACCCCCATAAAAATAAAAAAAATTCCTCGCATAATCCAGAAAATTTGCATTTGATTTTCACCATTTATAACATCTAAAGGCATAATAGGACCAACTAGAAGTCCGCATAGCATTCCAAAAGCGATACCACCATATATTCCGTAGAAAAAACCACCTAACACAATTGGTAAATACATTAAATTTACAGCAATATATTTAGTACCACCTGTTTGAAATATTATAAAATAAAATAGAAAAGAGAGCCCTATTAAGAAAATTAAAATATTATAATTAGAGCTTTCTCTAATTTCTAAAAAGCGTTCAATTCTTGTTACAATTGTTCTATTAGTTTTCATAATTTGCCCATCCTTAATTTGATAAAATAATTTAGCATGTGTTTTAAAGTAACTAAATGAAAAAAGAAACGTCTAAAAATAAAGTGAAAATATTTTTGCAAAATTCTTGCTTTTAAAGTAGTATATGTAAAGTACTTTAATATTAATTAAAAACAATGTTACACTTTATACATAGTCTAAGATATACGATTTATATATAAATCGTATAATTTGTTAATATAATAAATTAATTTATCAATTTTTTGAAAATAAGTCAATTAAATAACGTTTGATTTTATGTGGCGTTATAACAATTGGTGTAAGAATTTTTTATAGCTAAAGCATATACTAGAAAGGAAGGTGCAAAGCGTCTTAGCTATATTAGGTGTAACAATAGGCATAATGGTATTAATTGTATCTATAGCTATTTCAAATGGACTAAATAAAAATATGATTGATAGCATACTTTCTATCTCATCTCATGTTGTTTCTAGAAATATATCTGGAGAAGGGATAAAAGATTATCAAGATTTAGTCGGTAAAATTGAAGAAATACAGGGTATTAGCGGGGCTTACCCAAAGGTATCAACACAAGGAGTTATAAAGCATAATTTTAGAAATCATCAGAACTTAAAAGGTGTAAAAGTAGAAGGAATTGATTTTCATAAATCTAAAGGCTTAATGGAAATTATGAAAAAAATAACAGATGGAGATATAAACAATATCAAAACTAATACAGATTTTGCCATAGGAAAAGCTCTTTTTAATGAACTAGGAGCTAATATAGGAGATAAAGTTATTTTCACACCTGCTAATGGAGAAGACATAGAACTAACTATTGCTGCAGTATTTCAATCTGGTTATTTAGAATATGATTCTAATTTAATAATAGTACCCATAGTAATAACTCAACTAGTAACAAATGGAGAAGATGAAGCTGAAACGATAGAAGTTATAGTAGACGATATCTATAAAGCTGAAACACTTGCTGATATTATAACCAGTGAAACAGGCCTTTATACTAAAACATGGGGTCAGCTCAATGAAAATATTTTAAAAGCATTAAAATTTGAAAAAAGCTTAATGATTGTATTACTATCATTAATTGTATTAATAGCTGGTTTTGTTGTTGCAGTTGTACTAAATATGTTAGTTAGGGAAAAAACAAAAGATATAGGTATTTTAAGATCAATAGGTTTTTCAACTAAACAAATTAGAAAGATATTTTTAATGGAAGGTATGGCTTTAGGTATTATAGGTATTATTCTAGGGAGCTTATTAGCAGGAGCTATAATTTGGTATTTGAGGGTTTTTTCTTTACCAGGCTTACAGGACATATATTATATTGGAGAAAAGCTGCCAGTTGGAATTTCTTTAAAAGAATTATGTATAATTATATTATGTAGTATTGTACTTACATATATAGCAAGTATTTATCCAGCACAACGAGCTGCTAAGCTGCACCCTGTGGAGGCGTTAAAATATGAATAAAATATTAACAATTAAAAATATTAACAAATATTATTATGATAAAGTTAAAGACTTACATATTTTAAAGGATCTTAATTTAGAAGTGAAAAAAGGGGAGTTTATATCTATTTTAGGAAAATCAGGTTCTGGAAAGTCAACACTTTTAAATTTAATTGGTTTATTAGACATAGCAGATTCAGGTGACATATATTTTTCTGATAAAAATGTGAGTAAACTAAAGGATTTAGAAATTAATTACTATAGAAATAAATTTTTAGGTTTTGTTTTTCAATTTCACTACTTATTGCCTGAATTTAGTGCACTTGAAAATGTAATGATGCCAGCGCTAGTAAACAATAAAGTATCCAAAATAGATGTAGAAAAGAAAGCTTTAGATCTTCTTGAAAGTGTAGGACTAAAAGAAAGGGTCACTCACAAGCCATCAGAGTTATCTGGAGGAGAAAAACAAAGAGTTGCAATAGCAAGAGCTATGATAAACGATGCTAAATTAATTTTAGCTGATGAACCTACTGGTAATCTAGATGATGAAACTAGTATAAAAATACATGAATTATTAGATAAAATAAATAAAGAAAAAGATCAAACAATTGTTGTAGTTACTCATAGTCATGAGCTTGCGAATAAATGTGATAAAAATTATTTCTTAAAAAATGGTAAGTTGCTAGAAAAATAAATTAAATAAAATGAACTGGTTTATTTAATTAGACTAAATTTTTTTAAGAAATAAAAATTATATAGAAATTAAGAGAAAAAAAAAGTATAATATAAAAGGAGGTTATTTTACAAAACTATATAATATAAACATGGAAAGGAAGTGATCTTAATGAGAATGATCATTAGTGGACGGCACCTAGACATAACACCATCTATTAGGGAGCATGCAGAAAAAAAAGTAGGAAAAGTAAAGAGGTATTTTAATAACATATTGGAAGTTGATATAACCTTATCTGCAGAAAATAATAAAACAGGAAGACACCATACAGCTGATGTACTTATTTTTGTAAATGGTAGTAAAATAAAAGCTAAAGCTACTGATACAGATTTATATTCTGCGATAGATGAAGTAGTGCATATTTTAGAAAACCAGCTAGTTAAGCATAAAGAAAAAGTAAAAGATAACAAACACAGTATACGCAGTAAACTAAAAAAAGCAAATTCTTCCATAACAAAAGAAGAAATTGAAAATAAAGAAGTAAAAAAAATTATACCTACCCATGTTTTTGCAAAACCAATGGATGTAGAAGAAGCTATCCTTCAAATGGAAACATTAGAGCAGGATTTTTATGTTTTTCTAAACTATGAAACCCAAGAATTAAATATTGTATACAAAAGAAGAGATCATGACTATGGGCATGTAGAGCCAATGTGGAAATAAAAGTAATAAAACAAAAGAACTCACTGAGGTGGGTTCTTTTGTTTTGTTTAAATATATAAATTTATAAGATAGATATTTTAATTAATCTTTTTTATTTCTAGTATATATGTCAAACCAAACAGCTAATAATAAAACCAAACCCTTTATGATAAGCTGATAGGAAGCATCTAGATTCTCTAATGACATCCCATTATTAATGGAAGCCATAACAAGGGCACCTATGATAGCTCCAAAGACATTACCAACGCCTCCACTTGCTGATGCTCCACCAATAAAAGAGGCAGCTATAGCATCTAATTCAAAGAGATTTCCTGCAGATGGTGCAGCAGAATTAAGTCTTGCACTAAACATAATACCAGACAAAGCAGAAAGAACCCCCATAGATACAAAAACAGCCATTAAAGTTTTTTTTGCATTTATTCCTGAAAGCTTTGCAGCTTCAAGATTTCCACCAATAGCATATATGTGTCTTCCAACAACGGTTTTTTTAGTTATATAGGTGTATAAAATAACTAAAAGTATTACTATAATGGCAGCATATGGTATTCCTTTATATCTAGCTAAGCTAGTTGTGAAAAGTAAAATGAAGATAGAAACTAAAGCTAGTTTTATTGCAAAAATATAAATCGGTAGTATATCAAAGCCATAGTTTTTTCTGCTTTTTCTTTTTATAAATTCAAATAATATATACAACAAAACAGCAATGATACCAATTATAATAGAAGTTATATGTATCTGTCCATTAAAAAAATCAGGAAGGTATCCTCCTCCTATAGCTTTAAAGCTATCTCTAAAAGGTCCAATAGTTTGCCCTTGAGTTATCCATATAACAGCTCCTCTAAAAATAAGCATCCCTGCTAAAGTGACGATAAAAGCAGGTATTTTTCTAATTGCTACCCAGTATCCTTGCCATAACCCAATAACTACTCCTAAAAGAAGGGTAACAATGATAGTTGTAGCAGTATTAAATCCTTTTTGCACTTGCAATATAGCAGCGATAGCTCCAGTAAAGGCTGCAATAGACCCAACAGACAAATCAATATGCCCAGATATTATAACAAGTACCATTCCAACAGCTAAAACAGCAATATATGCAGTTTGTAAATAAAGGTTTGTAAGATTTCTTGGTGTAAGAAAAGTGCCTTCTGTTAATATATTAAATACAATCATTATAATAAATAGAGCAATAAACATACCGTATTGTCTTATGTTATTTTTTATCATTCTTAATACTATATTATTATTTTTCTTATCACTATTCATACTCTCCTCCTTGTTGTCCTGTTGCGTACATCATAATATTTTCTTGGGTAGCTTCTTTTTTATCAAATTCTTTTACAAACTGGCCTTCATGCATAACATAAACCCTATCACTCATCCCTAGAATTTCAGGTAATTCAGATGAAATCATAATTATGCTGTTTCCTTGAGATACAAACTCATTCATAATACTATATATTTCATATTTTGCACCGACATCAATTCCTCTAGTTGGTTCATCTACTATGAGTACTTTTGGATTAGTTAGCATCCATTTACTAAGGGCAACTTTTTGCTGGTTTCCTCCACTTAAATTGCCAACAGTTTCCTCAATGCTAGGTGTTTTTATTTTCATAGAATTTTTATACTTTTCAGCTTCTAATACTTCTTCATTAGCATTTATACTTAAAAATTTTTTCATATGTTCAAGGTTAGCTAAAGAAATATTTTTTTTAATATCATCAATTAGTATTAGTCCTTTTTCTTTTCTATCTTCAGTTAAGTAACTAAGGCCCTTATCAATAGCATCTTTTGGGGATTTAAAATCAACTTTTTCTCCATAAAATGAAATCTCACCTTTTATATTTGATCCATAAGATTTACCAAATATACTCATGGCAAGCTCTGTACGCCCTGCTCCCATAAGTCCTGCAAGTCCAAGTATTTCTCCTCTTCTAACATTAAAGTTAATATTTTTTAAAAGAGGCTCATCAGTGTGTTCATGGTGATTTATAGACCAATTTTTAACTTCCATAATTACTTCACCAATATTAGAGTTTCTATCAGGAAAAAATTGATCTAAAGTTCTACCAACCATATGTTTTACTATTTTTTCTTCAGTTACTTCTTCTTTAGAGCAATCCATAGTAGTTATAGTTTGTCCATCTCTTAAAACTGTAATAGAATCAGCGACACTCATTACTTCTTTTAATTTGTGAGAAATAAGTATAGATGTAATTCCATGATCTCTAAGGTCTCTCAATATATTTAAGAGATTTTCACTATCATCTTCATTTAGAGCAGCAGTAGGTTCATCTAATATAAGTAACTTAACATTTTTTGATAAAGCCTTTGCTATTTCAACAAGCTGTTTTTTACCTACTCCTAAGTGACAAACCTGAATTTCTGGATTTTCCTTTTCTAAGCCTACTTTTTTTAATGCTTCTTTAGACTTTATAATTGATTTATTCCAATCTATAATTCCATTTGTTTCAATTTCATTTCCTAAAAATATATTTTCAAAAATACTCATATAAGGAATAAGGGCTAGCTCTTGGTAAATAATTGCAATACCTATATTTTCACTATCCTTAATTTTATTAAATTTTTGAACTTTATCCTCAAAAATAATATCTCCAATGTAGCTACCATATGGATAAACTCCACTTAATGTCTTCATAAGAGTTGACTTACCAGCGCCATTTTCTCCAATAAGACAGTGTATCTCACCTTTTTTTACCTTAAATGTCACATTATCTAAGGCTTTGACACCAGGAAATTCTTTTGTAATACCTTTCATTTCTAAAATATGTTTTCCCATATGATTGATCCTCCAAAAGAAATTAGAGATGGTACTATAAAAAACCCATCTCTAAAAAATATATCAAAATTAATTTAATGATTTTATATACCCACTATCTATTAAAATTCCTTTAAAATTATCTTTTGTAACAACTTTAGGATCTAACAAAACAGAAGGAACCTCTACTTTACCATTATCAACTTTATTTGTAGCATCAGCTACATCTTTACCTTCTGCAATTTCTTTTGCCATTTCAATAGCTTTTTTTGCAACATCATTTGTATCTTTAAATATAGTCATTGCTTGCTTTTCATCTCTTATTCTTTTTATAGCAGCTACTTCAGAATCTTGTCCAGTTACAGGAATAGAAAGCCCCTGAGCTTCTAAAGCGTTTATAACTCCACCAGCAGTTCCGTCATTAGGAGCAAGGACAGCATTTACTTCGTTGTTGTTTTTAGAAAGTATATTTT